>JAGDQO010001229.1:0-13240 GCA_018342035.1 Solanum appendiculatum | reverse complement strand
GAATCACCACGTCCTACAACAAAGAAGTTAATGTAGGCAAAAGTATGCGTTAGCACAATTAAGTACTAAGTATGATAGCAATGCACATAAACACATAAATCATTCTAGAGATAGAGACATCATCATGACATGCAATGGCCAAGCTAAAAAAACATGATAAACATGAGAAAACATGAAACATAAAGCATATATCAAGGTCAAAACAAGCTAAATCATCTTTCTTTCTTTCTTTACTTTATCATGACAACACTTGTTCATTAACTTGTGGGGAATAGCCTTAACCCACATGTAAGACCTTGTGAGCTATCAACATGGAATCCGGTGTCTACCCCACACCGAAAAGAGGTGTCCTACTTGCCAAGGTAAGACCATGAACTACTTAGCTTATGTGGATCCACTAGCTAGTATCTATCATAGACCATCACCCTATGGTGGCACATTGGTTATGGGACATGGGTAATCGCCACTTGTCCACTCGGTAGTAAGCATACTTCCCACGGATTAATCATAGTTCATTTTATCTTAGGTAGACATGGGTAATCGCCTCTTGTCTACATTACTCATAAGCTCATTATTGGTAGACTTGGGTAATCGCCTCTTTGCCTACATTAGGGTACAGTGGTAATCGCGTCTTGTCCCTTCATTCATTAAATAGCTCCTTAAGAACATGGGTAATCACCTCTTGTTCTTCTATTAGTCATGTTGGGAGAATTACGTGAGAAAACCATTCACCACTCAACCATGACATCATAGAATCATAACTTTGGTACCTTACTCTCAAAGCACCCATTAACTCATTATCAGCTTCCTATGAGACATGCATAAGTTCATTAGCTTTATCTTTACTTAGTTCGTCATGCTCATAGTTCGTAGATCATAGAGTTCATATGGGTTCTAGCAAGTTCAACTCATATCATGCAAACTAATGCAAGTTCATGCTTAGAAAGCGATAATTAGGACAATTTACCCATACTTGAAGGAACTCACATAATAGAGGAAAATCATGCTTTTGACTTGATCATGCTAAATTCATAAGGTTATCCTCAATTCATTCATAACTCGTGCTTGATTTCATAGATAATTCATAAACTTCATCAAATCATAGCTCAACCCAACAATCAAAGCATAGATTATTAAATTGGGGAGAATTAGCTTGGGATCATGGGGGTTCATGCAATCTTTACATCAAATCATGTAATTCACGCTAATTCATGCACTAAGTTACTTTATCACGCTAGATTGTGCACTAGGAATCATAAAATCAACAATTGGAATCATAATTGAAGAACCCACAATGATTGATCAAAACCCTTATTCAATTGGGTTAGAGTAAACCTTTAAAAATCATGAAGAAGAGGAAGGGCCCATTGGAGGAAAGGACTCCTAATGGTCAACACAATCATACCTTAGCACAACCCACTAGAAATTGGAGGAAATTAGGTGCCCTTTAATGGAGGACTTAGCTTCTTCTTCTTCCTTAAGCTTGAGAGGATTTCTTTTAGAGAGAGATATTTGAGAGGAGAGTTGAGGAATGAGTAAAATTAGGCTTAGAAAGTATTTATAGGTCTTAGATTAAGGGTATAACCGACTTAGCTTAATAGGTAATCAATTAGGGAAAAAAACAAAAAGCCCTTAATTAAAATTTGTCGGGGTAAATCGACAGACAGGATCTACGGTCCGTAAATGTGACGAGCCAAATTAGATTTTAAGGAGGGGTGGACCAAAGTCACTTAATGTCCAAGTATACCACACCTAACCCCGAGCCTATGTTACAAGCCAATAAAGTCCTATAGTGATTCTAGTGGGATGTTTGAAAAGCCAAAGTAAAGAAAATAAGGGCAAGCCTATAGTAATGTGCATAAATTGTATTGAATTTGTTCGGAGTGTGAGTGAATACTGAGTCCCTAAATTAAAAAGTCAAATTCTATGCGAAAAAGGGATTTCTTTGCAGTGAGGGCACAAGTTGTATTATTGGAAAAATGATATCTTGGTGAATTGTTGTATGTGTATGTGTATGTGTCTATTGGTATGTCGATGTCATGTACTGATCCACATAACTTAGCTTGTTGGGTTTATAATGGAATTGCACTTGGTTGAGAATGTATAAGGAGGAGGAAATTGAGTAAATTGTTGTGTGATTGCTTGAAGTCTTACTTGCTTATATACTCGTGTCGTTTTAGAGTTTGTTGTGCCGCTTGAGGACAAGCAAAGATTTTAAGTTCAGGGTGTTGATGTACCATGAATTTACGGTACTTTTGATGCATTAAACTTGGAATTTATCATGCTACTTCAGTGGTTTGTATTAGATTTAATAGTATTTGTGCTAAAAATGCAAAAAATAGGCCTTTTGGAGCAATGGGGAAGAATGATGCAGCAGCAGTTAAATTTTTGTGATGTACGAGACAGTCTACGGACCGTCAATGCATTGACGAGTCGTGAGTTGGGGTCGTAGGTTTAGATGTCTAAAAAATAGGCTAGGTAAGGAATGACGAAACGGGATGACGGGCTGTAGATCCTGCTATGAACCGTAGATTCTCAATCGTAGATAACTTCAGAAAGGGTCACTTACAGAACTTGATTGACGGAAAAAGAAGATGGGTCGTACATCAAATGATGAATCGGAGATCCTGCCCGTAAAGAGAAACCCTCAGGAATTATACCAACTGCTGAATGACGGTTGAGACCTACGAGCCATAGGTCTGTCTACGAGCTATAGGTTGCCAACCGTAGATGGCTCTGCCAGGCCGACTTTCCTCAGATTTTCTTTTGCTAGTACAATAGGATATATTTTCTATATATACCTCATGTAAATTTCGTTTTGAGGTTCTTGAACTATTTTTCTAAATATTTCCTTTTGGCTTTGGGAATTACTTTTCATCTTTTGAGGAGATTAATTCTTAAAGTAGGTTTATGCAATTTTCTTTTGATTTTAAATTCAAGATCGTGGAATTCTTCAATTCTTAATGTAAGTTCATGATTTATTATTTAAACCTTAATATGAATTGTGAACATTCAAGCATGAGTAGGTAAATCCACAACTAGGGTTGTGTGAACCATGAGTAATTAACGAATGTAAAACTAATAATGTTATAATTCTTGAAAGTGTTTATGAATGTAGTTGTTAATCACTTCATTAAGAATGCTTTTTAACGGTGCGCAACGTTAGAACCCGCCTCATTCCTACTAACGGGACAACGGAGGTCACAAATGAGAAAAAGATTATAAAATGGAGATTTAGCGTAGAGTAGTCCGCTATCTAATAACCCAAACTAATGATTGCTACGGGTTAATCTGGGAGAAAGGTAAGGGCTCGTAAATCGACACACGTAGCCAGACCAGGTTGCAGAGTTTAATTCCCCATTTTCAGGACGATTTACTTAGGGATACATAACTTATCAATCATGCATGCTAGACATTAGAAAGAATTACCATTGTTAGGATTACTGAGTTAAGAGCTTATGGGGAACACATATACTCTAGTTTTATTCTCGTATTGATATCTCCAACTGCATATTTCCTGCTATTTATTTATTTGTTTTATTTCATATTCAGTAGTTTTAATTATAGTTTATTTAACTCCCCGCCTTTCCCTTAGAGATAATTCGGCTAAATGTACAAATAATCTTAATTAGCCTAAGTTTGAACCATATATTCCTCGTGGGATCGACCCTAACCTTCATTAGGTACTTTATTTGACGGTGACCGCTTATACTTCTTTAGGGAGGTGTAATTTGGGCGATATCATTAACCCATGGATATTGTCGCCTTATGGAGCTTGATCGATTTACCTTAAAAAAATTACAGGGACCTCCGTAATGAGTTGGTGGAGCATGTTATTGAGTATAAATATTTTTATGACATATTTTTCCATTTAGTTACTAATTTATATGAATTACACTACTTTCTTAGTGTTTCGTGTGTGTTAGCCCAAGGATATTGTTGCCTTATGGAGCTCGATCGATTTTCCTTTTAAAAACATTACGAGGACCTCCATAATGAGTAGGGGGAGCATGTCATAAAATCACATTATTTTTACGAAAAGTTTGCCATTGATGGTCAATTTATAGGAATAAGGCCAGTTTCCTAGTTCTTTGTGTGTGTTAACACATGGGTATTGTCTCCTTACGGCGCTAGGTAAATTGTTCTTAACCGAATTTACGATAACCTCCGTATAGAGTTCCATGAGCATGTCATAGAATCTCATTATTTTTACGACAAATTTGGTCATTTAGAGGCCAATTTATAGGAATTAGGCTAGTTTTTTTTAGTTTTTTCGTGTGTGTTAGCCTATTGGTATTGTCGCCTTATGGTGCTCGATTGATTATTCTGACAAAACCTTATGAGGACTTCCGTAATGAGTTGAGGGAGATTGTAGTAGAGTCTTACCGTTTTTAAGACATATTTTTCCATTTAGAGGCTAATTTATAGGAATTAGGCCACTTTCTTAATTTTTTGGGTTTGTTAGTCTATGGGTATTATTCTGTCAACTGTTCTGAAAAAACCTTATGAGGACTTCCGTAATGAGTTGGGGGAACATGACGTACCTTCTTACAATTTTTACAACATATTTTTTCCATATAGTGGTAAATTTAGAAGAATTAGCACACTCTCTTAGTTTTTAGGTGTGTTAACCTATGGGTATTTTTACTTGACGAAGCTCGGTGTATTATTCTAAAAAACCTTTACGAGGTCCTCTGTAAAGAGTTTGGGTACATGTCTTAGAGTTTTACCATTTTTACGGCATATTTGTGTCATGACCTAAAAAACCCCTAGATGTGACATGACGTATAAAACCCCAACAGGCCCCGTATAAGCCACTTAGCATACATCATACATGATAATAGTAGGTAAGAGTTTAAAAGACAATTCGTATCATTTAGAATTGGAACAAGTAGCAGAAGTCTAACATAGTTTCAAAGCCATCTAATACATCGATAGAATTAAATTCGGAACGTAACCAATACAAGTTCAAAAGTAAAATGGCATAAAACTATAAATGTGGCATTTTTCTCAAAGTATGAGGACTCACCAAGTCTTCTTAATCACAAGTACCACGATCCAGCCACGAATGGAAGGAGAGGAGTCACCACACCCTACATTAATGAACCAATGTAGGCAAGAGTATGCGTTAGTACATAAAATGTACCAAGTATGATAGCTATGCATTGACGTTATACAATCATGCTAAAATGAGGTTACACATAGGATGCATTGACCTAGTTAAATCATACGATGACATGATTGAAAACATAAGTCAAAACCATAGTCAATGCAAGGAGATAATCTTAAACAACACATGCTTGAAAGTACCTTTTTAGAAAATAGCCTAAGTTCATTATGTGGGAAATGAGCCTTAACCGACATAGACCATGTGAGCTATAACATGGAATCCGGTGTCTATCCCACACCGAAAAGAGGTGTCCTTACTTGCCAAGGTAAGAACCATATTTTCTAGCTAATGTCTATCTAAGACAATCATCCTATGGTGGCACATAGTTTATGGGATAAGGAGATTGCTACTAGAAACCCAACCTCAACTACGGGAGAGCTTCCATCTCGATATCCTCTCCGTGCTAAGTATAAGTCCCACAGAATAGTAATTAATTCATAGCTTATCTTATCATCCATTGAAGGCACATCAAGTAGCCAATCAAAGCTAAAGTTCATTAGAATAGCTCCTTAATCTTTATTCAATGTTTAGTGGAGAAAACTTTCAACCCTTATGAATCATAAATGTGAGAAAATCCTTTCACAATAACAACAACAACATTGATGCTTCAATCTTAAAGCAAACTTAAATCATTTATCTCAATTTCATAAAGAACATGCAATTTTCATAATTTCACCTTTCATAGTTCAAAACCTCATCATAAGATCAAAGTATAGAAATCATGGATTTCACATTGGTTCATGGTGATTAAGCTTAGAAACATGAAATTATCTCAATTCATGCATAAAAAGACATAATTCAATCAATTAGATCATAATTTGAAAGAACCCATAAGATAGAAGAAAACCCTAACTTCAATTGGAGAATTGTAACTTGTAAAATTGGGGAATTTAGGAACCCTATGGAGGAAAGGACTCCATAGGTGAAAGCCATAATACCTTGATGTCGAAAACCAACAATCAATGGTGAATTAAGAGACTTGAATGGAAACCCTTGATCTTCTTTTTCTTCTTATTCAAGGTTTAGAGTGAGAAATATTTGAGAGAATGAACTTTGATCAACTTTAAAAATTTAGAAGAATGAGTTCAATTGGGTAAATTTGGGGGTTAAAACGTTTATATAGTGTTTAGGAATGCAGATAAAACATCATAGTATTGGTTTAGGGTAATTAGGAAAACACCCAAAAGCCCCTTTTAAAATAACTGCCGGACCCCATCGACGATTGGACCTACGGTCTGTAGGTCCAACTACGGACCGTCTTGGCCAACCGTATGTCATTTTCAGAGGCTGATAAAATTGAACCTTCAACCGACGGATCTTATGTACGGTCCGTAGGTTCACTTACGAACCGTACATCCCAACCGTAAGTCCCAACTTCGACCATTAAAATTTCACTAAGTCTGGGACTCATGTACGAGACAAATCTATGACTCATACATTGAACGATGGACCGTCCTGTTAAACCGTCTAAAGAATACTAGACTTGATTTTATAGAAAATATTTTCCCCACCAGGTAGGGTTGCCATCTACGGTCCGTAGGTCCTCCTACCAACCGTATGTGAGAGTCGTAGATAAAGCCTATAAACCAAAAAAAAAATTTCCTTCTATTTCGAGTCTGAGGTGTTACAATATCTCCACCTTGGGAACATTCGTCCTCGAATGGAAGTCAAGAAATCATAAGAAGGATAGGAACTAAAACTAACAGCCCAACATGAATGCAATCACATAAATGCAAATATTCGAGGTGGAACATCAACTCCAAGCTAAAGCATGTTCAAAACATCATCTCATAAGGTCCACATGCAACTCATACTCCAATGCACATTAATATAAAGAAATCAATCAACTTAACTCTTTTTCTCAAAATTTAAGCTTTTCATGAATATGAATAAATAAGGAATCACGAGAATATCTAAGACACATGAGACCAAATGAGTGAACCATGAGGAACAAAATACGTCAAGCTAGAGTAGGGCTGTACGGAAAGTGATGACCATAACAGCACATCATATCAGCCTCGGCTTCCCAAGTAACACCTTCAACTAACTGATTCCTTCAAAGAACTTTTACAAAAGCAACTTCTTTATTTCTCAATTTCGGAACTTACCGGTCCAAAATTTCAACCGGAACCTCTTCGTAAGAAAGAGTCTCTTTTATAACAAGACTCTCCAATGGCACTATAGATGCTAGATCACCAACACATTTCTTCAATAAGGAGACATGGAAAACTGGATGAATCGATGCTAAATCATTAGGTAAGTCATGTCCATAAGCAACCTTACCAATTTGCCTCAAAATATGATATGGGCCCACATAACGGGGATAAAGTTTCCCTTTTTTCAAAACCTCATTACACCCTTCATGGGTGAGATTTTAAAGTAAATCCAATCATTAACATCAAATTCGAGATCTCTTCCCCTAACATCGATATAAGACTTTTGTCGACTTTGGACCGTTTTCAACCTTTCTCTAATAAGCTGGACATTCTCCATAGCCCCATGTACGAATTCGGGACCTATCAAAGCGACTTCGCCAACTTCAAACCAACATATAGGAGATCTACACCTCCTACCATAAACACCCTCAAATGGGATCATACCAACACTTGAATTATAGCTATTATTGTAAGCAAACTCAATAAAAGGCAAATAATCTTCACAATTAGCCTTGAAATCAATCACACAAGCTCTCAACTTATCTTCCGCATTTTGGATAGTACACTCTGCTTGCCCAACGGTTTGAGGATGAAAGGTTGTACTAAGTTTAATATGGGTACCAAGGACCTTTTGGAAAAATTTCAAAAATTGAGAAGTGAATTGAGTGTCATTGTCGCATATAATGGATAGGGGCACTCCATGCAGCCTAAGCATCCTCATTAGGAACAACTTAGCATAGTCTTCTTCCGAAAAAGAAACCTTTACGGGTATGAAATGGGCCGATTTCATCATACAATCCATAATAACTCAAATCGAGTCATGTTGTCGCCAGGTGCGTGGTAAGCCAAGAATGAAGTCCATATTCAAATCTTCCCACTTCCAAGTAGGAATACAAATATCTTGGGGCAAACCTCTCGGATTTTGATGCTCAACTTTAACTTGTGCACAATTAGGACCCTTAGCAACAATTTTTGCAATGTCCTTCTTCATCCCATTCCACCAATAGACCTCCCATAAGTCACATTATATCTTGGTGGTTCCCGGGTGAATGGAATATCGGGAATTATGAACTTTCGATAAAATCTGCTTCCTTAAGTTGTCAATATTGGGAACATACAACCGACCTTGATATAGAAGTACACAATCTCCCCCTTGGGAGAAAGTCTCAATGGACTTTTTAAGCACCGCTTCCTTCAATTCAATCAAGATTGGATTGGGACCCTACTTTGCTTTCACATGTGACACAAAAGACGATTCTAAACTATTATGAACAACAACGCCACCTTCATTAGAACCAATCAACTGAACACCCAATCGGGCCAATCTATGAATATCTCTAACCAACTCCTTCTTACTATCCTTTATATGGGTAACACTACCCATGGATAACCGACTTATGGCATCCACCACCACATTCGCTTTGCCGGGGTGATAGAGAACATTCATGTAAAAGTCCTTTAATAACTCAAGCCACCTCCTTTGGCGATGATTTAGGTCTTTCTGCTTGAACACATATTGAAAACTCTTGTGGTCGATGAAGATGTCCACATGAACTCCATACAAATATTGCCTCCAGATCTTTAAAGCAATCACAACTGCCGCTAGTTCCAAGTCATGGGTAGGATAGTTCTTCTCATGAATCTTAAGCTTCCTTGAAGCATAAGCAATAACTTTCCCATTCTGCATGGGGAAACATCCCAACCAAATCCTTGAAGCATCACAATAAACCACAACCCCATCAGACCCTTCCGATAAAGTCAATATCGGAGTGGAGGTAAGTCAATCTTTCAATTCTTGGAAACTCTTCTCACGTGCTTCAGACCATACAAAAATAACTTTCTTTTTGGTCAGTGCCGCCAATGGAGAGGGGATCGAAGAGAACTCCTCAACAAACCTACTATAGTAACCAGCCAAACCTAAGAAACTTCAAATATCTTAAGGCGATAGAGGTCCAAGCCAAATCTTAACCACGTCCGTCTTCTTAGGATCTACCTCAATACCTTTATCGGAAACAATATGACTAAGAAAAGCCATGGACCTTAATCGAAACTCACATTTACTAAACTTTGGAAAGAGTTTTTTGTCCTTGAGAACTTGCAACACAATCCTCAAATGAGTGGTATGTTCATCCTCACTCCTTGAGTAATAAAATATCGTCGATGAACACAATCACAAACATATCTATGTATTGTCTAAACACTCAATCCATCAAATCCATAAATGTAGCCGGAGCATTTGTCAAACCAAATGGCATTACTAAGAATTCGTAATGACCATATCTAGTTTGAAAAGCCGTCTTCAAAATGTCATCTTCCTTCACCCTCAATTGATGATAGCCCGACCGAAGGTCAATCTTAGAGAAGTAGCTTGCTCCTTGAAGTTGGTCAAACAAATAGTCTATCCCTGGGAGAGGATATTTATTCTTAATAGTAACCTTATTCAATTTGTGGTAGTCAATACGCATACGAAGTGAACCATCTTTCTTTCGAACAAACAAAATAGGAGCACCCTATGGAGAGATTCTCGGTCGTATGAAGCCATTATCCAACAAATCTTTCAATTGCCCTATCAATTCCTTATGTTCTGCCAGAGCCATTTGGTAAGGAGGAATAGAGATAGTTTGTGTATCTAGGACAAGGTCGATACCAAAGTCTATTTCCCTTTCGGGAGGAATACCGGGTAAATCATCGGAAAACACTTCTAGAAACTCATTTACAATGGGGACCGACTCAAAGGTAGGGGTTTCAAAATACATATCCCTAACCCGAACAAGACGGTATATGCAACCCTTAGAAATAATCTTTCTAGCTTTAAGACAAGAAACAAACTGACTCTTAAACATAAAATTTCCCCCTTTCCACTCTAGAACAGGTTCATTTAGAAACTAAAACTTAACCACTCGGGTTCTACAATCAATAGAAGCATAACATGAATGCAACTAATACATCCATAGAATAACATTTAAATCTAAGATATCAAGCGCTACTAAATCAGCATGAGTGACTCCATGGGATAAGTAGACGGGACAATTTCTATAGACTTCCATAGTCATGATAGATTCACCAATAGGAGTAGAGACGAAAAAAGGATCTATCGAAGAATATCAAACCTCATAGTCACATATGGCGTCACAAAAGATAATGTAGCAATGGGATCAAAAAAAGCATAAACATCAAGTTGGAAGACTTTCAACATACCGGCAACAATGTCGGGAGAACCCTCTTGATCATGTCGAGTTTGGAGTGCATAGAACCGGTTTTTCTTAGGAGCATTTTAACCTAAAACACTAGGTAGAGCTTGTCTACCTTCTCTTCCCTTAGACATAAATGACGGACAATCCCTGATCTTATGACAACTCTTACCACAACTAAAGCAACCATCCATACCGGCTAAGCATTTACCCTCATGTTTCTTTCCATATTTAGCATAAGTAGTCAACGCAAATCCACCACCGTTATCTCCTTGAGGCTTAGGGTTAGAAGCCCTATATTTGTTGAACTTAGGAGGAGCATTGGAGAAACCTTGACTGGAAAACCTTTGTTGAAACATAGAACAACCATATCCATAAGACCTTGAGCAGGAAAAATCACCATCACCGGTCCTAGTCCTCTTTGCCTCCCTAGATTTTTCCTTACGTTTCTCCTTTTTGATTTGTTGAGTATGAAACATTAGTCAATAAATGTCCATATTATGGATAAGCATTGTGGTACGACATTCTTCGACCACCATTTTGGATACCCTGAAACAAACTTACTCATCCTTGCCCTAGGATCGACAACCATAGTAGAAGCATAGCTAGACTATTGTGACAATTTAAAAGCATACTCCTTCACACTCATGTTTCCTTGATTAAGGTTGATGAACTCAAGCACCTTTGCCTCCATCATTTCAACAGGAAAGAACCTATCAAGGAAAGCAACCTTAAACTTCTCCTAATAAAGAGGACACGCATCAACCACCCTCTTTTCCTTCCTTTTGTTGAACCAAACATGAGCAACACCCTTAAGTTGATAAGCGGCCAATTCCACCTTTTCCACCGGCGTCACGCCCATGATCATTAGAACCTTGTAAACCCCATCAATGAACTCTTGAGAATTTTCCACAACCATGGAACCATAGAACTCCAGAGTATTCATCCTAGTGAATTCCCTCATTCTAGATGCCGCCGTACCTACATTTGGGTTCACGGGGACCACATCCTCCCTATTGGCTTGAGCCGTCATGGCTTAGGCCAACACTTGAAAACCAGCCCTAAACTCTGCATTAGTCACTTTCTTGGCCAATGGGTCGACCAGAACTTGAGGAGCTCCTTGAGGAGCTTTTTGTTCCACATTCTCTCTCATATTCCTTCTAGCATATGCACTTCAAGTTGCCATATCTTGAAAAGTGTCGGATAGGAATTAGGAGAGAGAGACATATAGAGTTAAACACTATCGCACGACTTTAGAGTGATTAAAGAAATTGAGTTTCCTATACATCTTATAGCCTCTCATTCACAAGTGGGACGCGCTTCACACCCATGAACAAGACTCTATTCGCCGTGGCTTATGAGACATCCTAGGCCCTTTCTAAAACCTTGTGCTCTGAATACCAAGTTTTTCATGACCTAAAGTACCCTCTAGACGTGACATAGTGTATAAGACCCTGAAAGGCCCATACAAGCCACTTAGCATACATCATAAAAGATAATAGTAGTTAAGAGTTTAAAAGACAATTCATATCATATAGAATTGACAAAAGCAGCGGAAGTCTAACATAGTCTCAAAGCCATCTAATACATCGATAGAATGAAATTTGGGACATAACCCATACAAGTTCAAAAGTAAAATGGAATAAAACTATAAACGTGGAATTGTCCTCAAACTATGAGGACTCACCAAGTCTTCTAAATCACAAGTACCATGATCTAACAACAAATGGAGGGAGAGGAGTCACCACGCCCTACATTAGTGAAACAATGTAGGCAAGAGTATGCGTTAGTACATAGAATGTACCAAGTATGATAGCTATGCATAGAAGTTATACAATCATGCTAAAAAGAGGTTATACATTGACCAAGTTAAATCATATGATGACATAATAGAAAACATGATTAAAAATCATAGTCAATGCAAGGAGATCATCTTAAACAACACATATTTGAATGTACATTTTTTGAAAATAACCCCAGTTCATTAAATGGGAAATGAGCCTTAATAGACATAGATAATGTGAGCTATAACATGGAATCTGGTGTGTACCCCACATCAAAAGAGGTGTCCTTATTTTCCAAGGTAAGAACCATAGTTTCTAGCTTAAGTGAATCCACTAGCTAATGTCTATCTAAGTCAATAATTTTATGGTGGCACACAGTTTATGGGATAAGGAGATTACTACTAGAAACCCGGACTATACTACGCGAGAGCTTCCATCTCGATATTCTCTCGGTGCTAAGCATAAGTCCCGTGAAATAGTCATTAATTCATAGCTTGTTTTATCATTCATGGAAGGTACATCAAGTAGCCAATCCAAGCAAAAGTTCATCAGAATAGCTCCTTAATCTTGATTCAAAGTTTAGTTGAGAAAACCATTCAACCCTTATGAATCTTTTATGTGAGAAAATCCTTTCACAATATCAACAACAACATTGATGCTTCACTCTCAAAGCAACGTTAAATCATTTATCTCTATTTCACAAAGAACATGGAATTTTCATAATTTCGCCTTTTATAGTTCAAATCCTCACCATAAGATCAAAGTATAGAAATCATGGATTTCTCATGGGCTCATGGGTATTCAACTTAGACACATGTAATTAACTCAATTTATGCACAAAACGACATAATTCAATCAATTAGATAATAATTTGAACGAACCTATATAATAGAAGAAAACCCTAACTTCAATTGGAGAATTCTAACTTGTAAAATTGGG
>JAGDQO010001228.1:0-14556 GCA_018342035.1 Solanum appendiculatum | reverse complement strand
TTCAATTCTATTCAAGCGGTGTTTCAGCACATCCTACAACTTTCCATACGACCAGGCTACTCACCAAATAAAAGCAAACCACAACTTTAAATACTTGCAGGTCATCATTTCCACACAGAATTCGTTTAACAAAATAAATTCTTATCTTATAGTTACATCCTAATCATATTCTATCAAACTCTTATTACTATTATGCTTGGTAGTCATTAGCATCATCACGAAGTCAACCTTATCATCAACGTGACATCTTAAACCAAGTCATACCAGTCAAATATGACTAACTCAAAATTTTTTATGCACTTTCTTACTAAAATCCTCAATTTCCTTCACATAAGTATATTCATGGGGACTTCCTTTACTCATAAGTTTGTCATTCCAAAATCGATCCACTCCCTTGGAGCTTATGATGAAATCACCAGTCCTCATTAGAATCATCGAGATACACTCCACAATCTAAACGTATTAATATTGTACCAAAGATCCACCACTAAAAGCTTCCTTATAAACAATGCTTAACCCAAGCATCCGTAATGACAAGTTAGTTAGTTTCTCAAATGTGAATGCAATATCGAATCTCATTATATGAGCATGTGATACAACTGATAACTCCTTAAGTAGTTAGTATTCGCACTTGACAATCGACGTATCCATTTCCATATACCACTAGTACTACATTATGAAAGTCCGTTAGATCCACCACTAGAAACATCATACCTTACCGGAGAAGCATCATATCCAAATAGCCCACACATTCTACAATTGAAAGCTTTAAGAAGTATTATTCAAATTTGTTTCGTCTCTAGCCTTAGCGATATGCATCCTTCAGTAGATCAGGTTGATAGCAAAGTAACACACTCCTAACTTTAAACTAACTAGCATTTTGGTACCATTATGTAGTAGTCATATCATGCCCTGCTTGGATTATACACTCAATAAGTTAAAATCGTAGTAGAAAATTCGACCTCAATTTGCTAAACATCATCTCATCAAATTGATGACACTTTTAAGCTATAGGTTTCCAAAGTTACAGGGTCCTTATCTAGTTGTCCATGTTAATCATTTAACTTCTTTTGTCAAACCACGATAGCATTTCTCCTTCACCGCCACAAGTATTTGTTCCCTCTCTTGGGTAACTAGCCTTACTTAATACCCCTTTCGAATGGCCTAAACATTCCGAATCTGCCATACATCATTTTCATAAGTCTATCACTTTTGAACGTTAATATCATATCTTACATTAAAACCCACACCGACACTGACTACTCGAATAAAAACCACGCAGAGTCATCACTTAACAGTGAGTGAGAGAGAATGGATGAACGATAACAATCAGACCGGACCAAGAAACGCACGAAAGAGATTCAACAAGTGAAGATTATTTCCTAAAGTCACAATAGCCCTCTCGAAGATAAGTACAGACGTCTCCCGTACCGATCCTCGAGGACTGCTTAGGACTCAGCTTGTATACACGGTGCGACCTATGAACCTGGGGCTTTGATCCATGTTTTGTCACGACCCAAAAATGGACGTGATGGCACTCGTCTTATCCCACCAAGACAAGTCAGCCTAAAACCCAACTAATACAATAAATGAGGAAGTAAAACCAGAAAAAAAGAGACTAACACCATTTAATAATGCGGAATACAAAGTCAACTTATTAAAACCCCCATAATCTGGTTGTCACGTGCACAAGCCTCTAATGTATTACAATGGATTTGAAAGAAATCACAAATCTCAAATGACATTGTTTCTAGAATAGAACAAGATCATAAATAAGGAGTAAGAAGGTCTACTGAGATGACAATCAGCTACCTCACAAATCTCCATAGGAAGCCTCGGACAAGAAAATAAGAGAGGGTATCATGAAGATCCGGGCTCATAACCTACAAAAAAAATTGTAGAAGCAAGGGGTGAGTACCAAACCACACGGTACTCAGCAAGGAAACTTCTAAACACAAGCTAAGGGTATGGAATACGGGTACTCCTTACACCCCAACCAAACCTCCACAACTACAACCTGCATAAAAACCAGCCCAACCTAATAGTTCACAATTTACATAGCACATAGTTCAACCATATCACTTCAACAATTACAGATCAGCAACACACAAGATAAAGTTCACCAATCACAAGTTCCACAGAAAAGTACTCATAAGTTCGCATATGATAAAGATGCACAATGCAATGAAATGCAATGTCAAGTATAGTGATGCATGTCTGACCTAACGATACACACCCGCTGTCTCTCAGTCCGGGACCCATGGGGGACATATCTGTCCATGCATCCGTCGCGGCGTGCGACACGACCCTCGATAATGAAATCCATCGCGGCGTACGACACGTCCCTCGATAATAAAATTCGTCGCGGCGTGCGACACGACCCTCGAATCATAGTATCCGTCGCGGCGCGCGACACGTCCCTCGAATCATAATATCCGTCGCGGCGCGCGACACGTCCCTCGAAATGGTACATCCTCTTTAATTTCTTATTCTTTCTCAATTCACATAACACTTGTCACAACCATGTCTCAGAACCAATGCAAATAACATGTTCACATAAATAATGAGGAGATGACCATTTTCATAAAAATGCACACTTCATAACAACACAATCGTGATACAACACCAACAATGAATCAATAAGCCTTTCAAACCATTCTCAACACATCACACACCAATAATTAATCACATTGCCTGTTATTACCCCTTTTTCATCATTAAAATTATTCAATATGGACAAGTCAACCCATCACCAAGTCCCATTACTCCCCAACACATACCACAAGGAAATACACGAATTCTATACACTTAACAAGGGTTGAGAAATCCACTTGCCTCAAATAATCGAACAATCCCTCTGGGACTTGAGCCTTCCCCCTTCGTTGGGCTTCCAAATAAATGCAGTCTATTCAAATAAATAATCATAATAAGATTTCGAAACTAACAACACCCATATTACTATATGTCTAATCTATATCCAAAAACTCGCCCAAAACCATAATCATTTTCCTACTTCTCAAGCCAAGTGTTAAGTCTTAATTTCTCCAAATAACCTAACTCTAATAATATTCATATAATGTAATACACCTAATATTTAATTACCTATTTTAGTATAGCAAAACTTGAATTGTAGTGTGATAATTATAAGAAGAATCTGGTAAAGAATTAAATATCATTGAAGAATACGGTTTGCAAAGTCATCAGTTCATTCGCTGGGAATTACAATTGCAGTATCATAACTTCCTCACCTTATAACACACTAAACACCTCAAACAATAAACCTAATCATTACCCCAATTATAAGCTCATAATTACACCATCATGGTATCATGATTTGCCACTAATATTAACGCCACTTTTTAAATTACTTTGAAATCAGTAGTTGTCATGGTAACAATTAAAAATTACCGAGCTTATTCTCTTACCCCAATAAATCAATATGTTAGGCACCTAGCAATAATACATATACAGTGAGGTTAGAACTGTGTTTAAGAATTTACCTGTAGCACACGGTTAGCCTCTTCGATGTATCTGTGTTTGACGCTAAGGGTCTTTATTTTTTTTTTTTTTCCGTTATGACTCAAAAATAGTAAACCCTACTTAATTTAATTCATTTTTATCCATGGGTTAAAGGGTATAGGGTATTAAATAAATTTAAGACTTGACCCATTATTCTTAACTAAATTAATTATTTAAGAGAATACTTGTCAATCAAATAACTATAGTTAAATGAATAGTTTAAAATTCTCAAATCAACTTTCCCGACTGATCAAAAATGACTCGGGTCAATTATCGGGAGGGGTAAAACGGCAATTTTATGAAAATTTCCAAAAATGACCTTTCGGGTCATTACATTATCCACCACTAAAAACCATGTTCGTCCTCGAACATAAGGAAGAAGAAGGAAGAATAACCAACACTACTAAAAGCCTGAGGTATGATTTTCAGAGTCGTGTTCATCTCTCTAAGGGAGCTCCACCTTAAGACCATTCCATCAAGATCAACTACTAAGAATTGCAAGTTCAAATCAAACTTTAGCAAATCTACAGACTAGGAGTGATTACCAAGCCACAGGCTAATCCATGAATCCAATATGAGCCGAAATACACTGGACCATAACACAATCATCAAGACGAATCTTTTCTCATATAACCACGATTATATTTTGAATCAATACCGGCTACAATTAGAAGTGAACCTAAACCAACCACCACACACTTATAATGCACAAACCATCATTAGATCTTGTCAAGATTCCCTTCTCACAACTTGATCCTTCCACGAGCTTAATTAAGTTATAAAAATCTGATCTTTAGACATTAGGTACTCATCAAGAGAGAATCAAATTTATCAAACCCAAAGAAGGAAATGATCAAGTAACCACCTAGCGAATGGTACACCCAAGCATACAAAACCTCTAATAATATGTCAGAAAGGCTAGATGAGTACTCGTGATTGTAGACAACTCTTAAGAACAGTACAACTAGACCCAGTGACCTCCTCATTCAATCACACATAGACAAAATGTGACCTCGATGACGAGACAAATATAAAGACTATCGAATAACTGAAAATATTCATGATAGTTCTTTTATAAGTTCTCATAAGCAAAGTTGTCCGTGTAGAACCACTAGTATACTTCAACTATCCCAAACAACACCAAATCTATCATAACTGAAATGACCAAATCTACCCAAGGATGCCACTCTACCGTGAGGACAATCACAGGATCGGTACACCCGATCCACCACTAGAAATTCACCCATAGATGTGGAAACATATGTGGCATAGGCAGTGAATCATACTCTAAATAATGTCCAGCACGAAGAAGGTGGCCACATAAGAATATACGAAACCAAGATCGAATAACATAAAATACTCATTTCATAGTGCTCATATCAGACATTTTCATTCATTTGACTTTATTTCCTTGATTTTTAGCCACCCACAATCAACCAGTCTAGTGCTTATTACAATCGTACACATACTCAATTTATAAAACTTCACATACTTCTCACAATACTCCACTGAAGCCAAGACTCCTAATACTAACAAAAAATCATAACCACACCGGTCAATACCCTACTCTCAAATCATCACTAGTATCAAAGTCTTCTTATCAAACACATTGTCGCCTCTAAAAATTTCAAACTATGGCTCCCTCTCTTTCCATTTAAGCAATTCCTGACAGATACGAGTCACACCCAAGACTGATAGCACTAATTCCAAATCTATAAGTACTTTTCCATCGAGGTACAACAATTGAATCACACCCAATGTCAACTTAATGCAATCATTCACATACCAAGTTTCAACTATAATTCAAACCATCATATAACTCATACCAATACTTAGAGAAATTCTTTGTCACCCCAATAATTCTATATACTATGAGCACATAACCTCTATTTATTATCAAGTGTCTATGTAACACATCACAGCAGTCTGTGTAGTTCCATTTAAAAAAGTAGTTTCAAGCCCCTCGAAATCCTCAATAACCATGTATAACTGTAGGTTCATACTATTGCGCATCCATAAGTCCATAATCTGAATAATTTAGTCCCACATAACAACACATAATCTTACACACATCATTGTTTTTCATCCAAATCAAAACCCGATATTCATAAAAGTTGCTAATAAATTCCTAGTAAGTCTGTTTCGAACCATTTCACATCTCATAGTCATATCTAAATTCAAAGACCAATTCATACAACCTTCAACTCCGAACCAAAGGTCTATACGAGAGGTCTTATTCCTTCACCTTTCTTAAATTCTTCCCATAACACAATTTCAAATTCCTTAAACTCTTTAATATACTAGACTCTTGTTTCTTTCATTGACTCGCTTACCAATCTTATCCTTTGACCAACAACCCATAACATTTTATCTTATACTTTAAACCTAAAACTTTAAGTGGAACCCTTCCTTAGGTCCTTTAACAATCTAAGACAAACTTTATCATCCAAACCATGCACAAGTACTTCAAAATGCTTAAACTGATGTGATCGATCATTTCTTATCTTACTAATTCATACCCTGACTAAAAATGCTACCATGAACGCATGCTTACAATGAAAAACTTTGATTCTGAATCCAACTGTGTAACCCAATACAAGATAACTATCAACATTATCTCATACCTTGAAGATTTTTATGAATTCACGTATCTTAGCTTATCATTGATTGCCTTTCCGTCGATCTTATCATATTCTTCGCTAAAATATCAATAGTACACTTCACCAAACTCGAAACCACCAAAAAAAAACTTATGACCACATGGGAATCAAACGTCTATAGACTCCTTTCTCAAATCTTATCCAACAGTTTTTAACCAATCTGATGAACCCAAGAAACTATTACCATACCCCAAACAAAATAGATGAAACCACACATCTCTGAACCCAATTCTTAACCTTATAAAGATACATCTTTGGCCCTAACAATCAGATCATTGCTCTCGCCTCCTTTCGAAGGCTACACTACATCCTACTAATTCTTTCCATTTATGACTCTAGCTTCTTTCAATTCTATTCAAGCGGTGTTTCAGCACATCCTACAACTTTCCATACGACCAGGCTACTCACCAAATAAAAGCAAACCACAACTTTAAATACTTGCAGGTCATCATTTCCACACAGAATTCGTTTAACAAAATAAATTCTTATCTTATAGTTACATCCTAATCATATTCTATCAAACTCTTATTACTATTATGCTTGGTAGTCATTAGCATCATCACGAAGTCAACCTTATCATCAACGTGACATCTTAAACCAAGTCATACCAGTCAAATATGACTAACTCAAAATTTTTATGCACTTTCTTACTAAAATCCTCAATTTCCTTCACATAAGTATATTCATGGGGACTTCCTTTACTCATAAGTTTGTCATTCCAAAATCGATCCACTCCCTTGGAGCTTATGATGAAATCACCAGTCCTCATTAGAATCATCGAGATACACTCCACAATCTAAACGTATTAATATTGTACCAAAGATCCACCACTAAAAGCTTCCTTATAAACAATGCTTAACCCAAGCATCCGTAATGACAAGTTAGTTAGTTTCTCAAATGTGAATGCAATATCGAATCTCATTATATGAGCATGTGATACAACTGATAACTCCTTAAGTAGTTAGTATTCGCACTTGACAATCGACGTATCCATTTCCATATACCACTAGTACTACACTATGAAAGTCCGTTAGATCCACCACTAGAACACATCATACCTACCGAGAAGATCATATCCAAATAGCCCACACATTTCTACCAATTGAATAGCTTTAAAATATTATCAAATTTGTTCTGTCTCTAGCCTTAGCGATATGCATCCTTTCATAGATCAGGTTGATAGCAAAAGTAACACACTCCCTAACTTTAACTAACTAGGCATTGGTACCATTGTAGTAGTCATATCATGACCCTCTTGGATATACACTCAATAAGTAAAATCGTAGTAGAAATTCTGATCTCAATTGGCTTAACATCATTCTCATCAAATCTGATGACACTTTGCTAACTATAGTTTCCAAAGTTACAGGGTCCATTATCTAGTTGTCCATTTAATCATTTAACTTCTTTTGTCAAACCACTATAGATTTCTCCTTTACCGCACAAGTATTGTTCCCTCTCTTGGGTAACTAGCCTTACTTAACCCCTTCGAATGGCTAAACATTCCGAATCTGGCCATACATCATTTTCATAAGTCTATCACTTTAACGTTAATATCATATCTTACATAAAACCCACACGACACTGACTACTCGAATAAAGAACCACGCACGAGTCATCACTACAAGTGAGAGAGAATGGGATGAAGCGATAACAATCAGACCGGACCAAGAACGCACGAAAGAGATTCAACAAGTGAAGATTATTCCTAAAAGTCACTATAGCCTCTCGAAGATAAGTACAGACGTCTCCGTACCGATCCTCGAGACTCTACTTAGACTCAGCTTGTATACACGTGAGACCTATGAACCTGGGGCTTTGATACCATTTTGTCACGACCCAAAAATGGACGTGATGGCACTCGTCTTATCCCACCAAGACAAGTCAGCCTAAAACCCAACTAATACAATAAATGCGGAAGTAAAAACAGAAAAAAAGACTAACACCATCTAATAATGCGGAATACAAAGTCAACTTATTAAAACCCCCAAAATCTGGTTGTCACGTGCACAAGCCTCTAATGTATTACAATTGATTTGAAAGAAAACACAAGTCTCAAATGACATTGTTTCTAGAATAGAACAAGATCATAAATAAGGAGTCAGAAGGTCTGCTGAGATGACAATCAGCTGCCTCACAAATCTCCATAGGAAGCCTCGGACAAGAAAATAAGAGAGGGTATCATGAAGATCCGGGCTCATAACCTACAAAAAATTGTAGAAGCAAGGGGGTGAGTACCAAACCACACGGTACTCAGCAAGCAAACTTCTAAACACAAGCTAAGGGTATGGAATACGGGTACTCCTTACACCCCAACCAAACCTCCACAACTACAACCTGCATAAAAACCAGCCCAACCTAATAGTTCATAATTTACATAGCACATAGTTCAACCATATCACTTCAACAATTACAGATCAGCAACACACAAGATAGAGTTCACCAATCACAAGTTCCACAGAAAAAGTACTCATAAGTTCACAAATGATAAAAATGCACAGTGCAATGAAATGCAATGTCAAGTATAGTGATGCATGTCTGACCTAACGATACACACCCGCTGTCTCTCAGTCCGGGACCCATGGGGGACATTTCTGTCCATGCATCCGTCGCGGCGTGCGACACGACCCTCGATAGTACAATCCGTCGCGGCGTGCGACACGTCCCTCGATAATGAAATCCGTCGCGGCGTGCGACACGTCCCTCGATAATAGAATTTGTCGCGGCGTGCGACACGTCCCTCGAAATGGTACATCCTCTTTAATTTCTTATTCTTTCTCAATTCACATAACACTTGTCATCACATAACACTTGTCACAACCATGTCTCATAATCAATGCAATTAAATGTTCACACAAATAATGAAGAGATGGCCATTTTCATAACAATGCACACTTCATAACAACACAATCGTGCTACAACATCAACAATGAATCAATGAGCCTTTTAAACCATTCTCAACACATCACACACCAATAATTAATCACATTGCCTTTTATTACCCCCTTTTTATCATTAAAATTATTCAATATGGACAAGTCAACCCATCACCAAGTCCCATCACTTCCCAACACATACCACAAGGAAATACACGAATTCTATACGCTTAACAAGGGTTGAGAAATCCACTTGCCTCAAATAATCGAACAATCCCTCTGGGACTTGAGCCTTCCCCCTTCGTTGGGCTTCCAAATAAATGCAGTCTATTCAAATAAATAATCATAATAAGATTTCGAAACTAACAACACCCATATTACTATATGTCTAATCTATATCCAAAAACTCGCCCAAAACCATAATCATTTTCCTACTTCTCAAGCCAAGTGTTAAGTCTTAATTTCTCCAAATAACCTAACTCTAATAATATTCATATAATGTAATACACCTAATATTTAATTACCTATTTTAGTATAGCAAAACTTGAATTGTAGTGTGATAATTATAAGAAGAATCTGGTAAAGAATTAAATATCATTGAAGAATACGGTTTGCAAAGTCATCAGTTCATTCGCTGGGAATTACAATTGCAGTATCATAACTTCCTCACCTTATAACACACTAAACACCTCAAACAATAAACCTAATCATTACCCCAATTATAAGCTCATAATTACACCATCATGGTATAATTACAGACGTCTCCGTACCGATCCTCCAGACGCTACTTAGACTCGGCTTGTATACACGTGAGACCTATGAACCTGGGGCTCTGATACCATTTTGTCACGACCCAAAAAAATAGACGTGATGGCACTCGTCTTATCCCACCAAGACAAGTCAGCCAAAAACCCAACTAATACAATAAATGCGGAAGTAAACTATAAATAACAGTCTTATACTTTAATATAATGCGGAAATTCATAATCGACTTAAATATCCCCCCAAAACCTGGTTGTCACGTGCACAAGCCTCTAAAGTATTACAATTGATTTGAAAGAAATAAACAAGTCTCAAATGATATTGTCACTAAAGCAGAACAAAATCATAAATAGGAGTAAGAAGGTCCGCTGAGATGGCAAACAGCTACCTTGCAAATCTCCACAGGAAGCCCCGGACAAGAAAAGAGGGAATAGAAAGTATCACAAAAATCCGGGCTCGTAACCTACAAAAAGATTGTAGAAGCAAGGGGTGAGTACCAAACCATGCGGTACTCAGCAAGCAAACTTTTAAACACAAGATAAGGGTATGGAATACGGGTACTCCTTACACCCCCAACCAAACCTCCACAACTACAACCTGCATAAAAACCAGCCCAACCTAATAGTTCACCATTTACATAACACATAGTTCAATCATATCACCTCAACAATTACAGATCAGCAACACACAAGATAAAGTTCACCAATCACAAGTTCCACAGAAAAGTACTCATAAGTTCGCATATGATAAAGATGCACAATGCAATGAAATGCAATGTCAAGTATAGTGATGCATGTCTGACCTAACGATACACACCCGCTGTCTCTCAGTTCGGGACCCATGGGGGACATATCTGTCCATGCATCCGTCGCGGCGTGCGACACGACCCTCGATAGTACAATCCGTCGCGGCGTGCGACACGTCCCTCGATAATGAAATCCGTCGCGGCGTGCGACACGTCCCTCGAAATGGTACATCCTCTTTAATTTCTTATTCTTTCTCAATTCACATAACACTTGTCATCACATAACACTTGTCACGACCATGTCTCACAATCAATGCAAGTAAATGTTCACACAATTAAAGAAGAGATGACCATGTTCATAACAATGCACACTTCATAACAACACAATCGTGATACAATACCAACAATGAATCAATAAGCCTTTCAAACCATTCTCAACACATCACACAACAATAATTAATCACATTGCCTTTTATTACCCTTTTTTCATCATAAAAATTATTCAATATGGACAAGTCAACCCATCACCAAGTCCCATTACTCCCCAACACATACCACAAGGAAATACACGAATTCTATACACTTAACAAGGGTTGAAAAATCCACTTGCCTCAAATAATTGAACAATTACTTTGGGACTTGAGCCTTCCCCTTTCGCTGGGCTTCCAAATCAATGCAATCTATTCACATAAATAATCACAATAAGATTTCTGAACTAACAACACCCATATTACTATATGTTTAGCTTAGACCGAAAAACTCACCCAAATCTAATCAAGTTCCTGAGTTTCAAGTCTAGGGTTAAGTCTTAATTCCTCTCAATAACCTAACTCTAATAACATTCATATAATACAATACACCTAATATTTAATTACCTATCTTAATATAACAAGACTTAATTATAATGTACTAACCCAAAAAGATAACAATCACTAATTAAATGTCAATAACTTACTGACCAATAATGCCGAAAGTGATATGCAAAACATTAACCTAATAACAATTGATTTTATCCTCCTCCAACAATTTCCTCATCATTAACCAATTATAGCCTCAAACCTTACAAAATGATTGGCTATCACATCCACTTTCTCAATTCCAATTTAAAACGTTGAATACATATATGCCACCTGCTAATTTTCTTGTTCCAAATTCCAATTCATTAATAATACAGAATAACGGCAACATGCACTTTTAATAATACAATATGACCATGTGCATATGTAATCAATTATTAGCAATTTGCATCAATTAAAATTGGGTACCTGCACTTCGTTGTTCGTCCAAGATGCAGGTAGGTTTTCTGCCTCTCTTTATTTTCTTTTCTAAATTAATTAAGTATAAAATAAACCAGCCCTACTACTTATTTTAATATATATGGGCCAAGTGGTATAGGGTATTAAATATATTATGGACTTGGCCCATTAATTATCAACTAAAATTAGTTATTTAATAAATAACCGTTAGTTAATTAACTATAGTTAAAAGAATATTCAAAATTCACAAAAATGACCTTCTGGGTCATTACATTATCCACCACTAAAAATCATGTTCGTCCTCGAACATAAAATGAAAGAAGGTACCTGAAGCAAGAAAAAGCTGAGGATATCTGGCACGCATGTCAGACTCTGTCTCCCAAGTTGCCTCTCTAACTGAACGATGCTTCCACTGCACCTTCACTGAAGCAATTTTCCTGGTCCTAAGCTTCCGAACCTGCCTATCCAATATAGCTATAGGCTCCTCCTCGAAGGTCAAGTCTGGACCAAGCTCCACTGAATCGAGTGAAAGCACATGAGACTCATCAGGAATATACTTCCGAAGCATGGAGACATGAAAAACAGGATGAACTGTCGACAAACTAGGTGGCAAGGCCAGCTTATAGGCCACCTCTCCCACTTGGCTCAAAATCTCAAAAGGTCCTATGAATCTAGGGCTAAGCTTGCCCTTCTTCCCGAACCTCATCACACCCTTCATAGGTGATACTCGGAGCCAAACATGATCACCCTCCATAAACACTAAGGGTAGAACTCTTCGATCAGCATAACTCTTTTGTCGACTCTGAGCTGTCAACAGTCTATACTGAATCACACGCACCTGCTCCATAGCATCTCTAAGCAAGTCTGTATCTAAAGAGTCCATCTCCGCCGAATCAAACCAACCGATCGGAGACCTACACTTTCTGCCATATAACGCCTCAAATGGGGCCATCTGGATACTAGAGTGATAACTGTTATTGTAGGCAAACTCTGCCAAGGGCAAATGTCGATCCCATCTAGCACCAAAATCAATCACACAAGCTCGAAGCATATCCTCCAACACCTGAATCGTCCGCTCGGACTGACCATCTGTCTGAGGGTGAAAAGCTGTACTCATATCTAACTGAGTACCCAAACCATGTTGTAATGCCTTCCAGAAATGGGAAGTGAACAATGAACCTCGATCAGATATAATAGAAATTGGAACTCCATGTAGTCGCACAATCTGACTGATATAAAGTTCAGCTAACTTCTCCGCTGTATACTTCACCCGAACAGGAATGAAATGGGCAGACTTGGTCAGTCTGTCAACAACAACCCAAATGGAGTCATAACCACCCACTGTGGTAGGCAAACCCACAACAAAGTCCATAGTGATCCGCTCCCACTTCCAAGTAGGAATAGGCATCCTCTGAGATATACCCCCGGGCCGCTGGTGCTCACACTTGACCTGTTGGCAAGTCAAACACCTAGAGACAAAATCTGCAATATCCCTCTTCATGCCACACCACCAGTAATGCTGGCTTAGATCATGATACATCTTCGCCGTTCCCGGATGGATGGAATATCGAGAACAATGGGCCTCATCAAGAATCAATCTAATCAACTCTCCCGTCTTGGGGACACAAATCCTACCTCCAATCCTCAAGACACCATCAGAATCAAGGACAGCCTCCTTAGCTTCCCCTCTTAACACTTTGTCTCGAATGAGACATAGCTTCTCATCATCAAACTGGTGCTCACGGATTTGCTCGATTAAAGAAGATCGAGCCTCAATAAAAGCAATCATACCATCACTCTTCTCTGAAATCTGCAACCGGACAAGACTGTTAGCTAACCTCTGAACATCTCTAGCCAACGGTCTCTCCTCAATACTAAGCGCAACAAGACTCCCCATGCTAGGAGTCTTCCTACTCAAAGCATCGGCCACTACATTTGCCTTCCCCGGATGATATAGAATGGTCACATCATAGTCCTTCAGTAGCTCAAGCCATCTACGTTGCCTCAAGTTCAAATCCCTCTGACTGAAGATGTACTGAAGACTCCGATGATCAGTGAAGATCTCACAATGCACCCCATACAAATAGTGACGCCATAACTTAAGTACAAAGACCACGGCCGCTAACTCCAAATCATGAGTAGGGTAGTTCTTCTCATGGGACTTTAGCTGCCTAGAAGCATAAGCAATCACTTTCCCCCTCTGCATCAATACACCACCCAAACCGCCTCCCGAAGCATCACAATAAACAGTAAAGTCCACGCCCTCCTCAGGTAGGGTCAATACAGGAGCCGAAGTCAATAAAGTCTTAAGCTTTTGAAAGCTCTCCTCACACTCATTGGACCACTGAAAACCCACATTCTGTCGAGTCAATCTGGTCAATGGAGCTGCAATAGTAGAGAAACCCTGAATAAACCGTCGGTAATAGCCTGCCAATCCCACAAAACTCCGAATCTCGGTAGGAGAAGTAGGTCGCGTCCAGCCTCTAACTGCCTCAATCTTAGCTGGATCTACTCTAATACCCTCCTTAGACACCACGTGTCCTAAGAATATCATAGAATTAAGCCAGAACTCGCACTTTGAGAATTTGGCATACAACTTCTCTTCCCTCAACTTCTGAAGTACAATCCTCAAGTGTCGAACATGGTCCTCTTCAGTCTTGGAGTAAACCAAAATATCATCGATGAAGACAATCACAAAAGAATCGAGGTATGGTCGAAACACCCCGTTCATTAACTCC
>JAGDQO010001227.1:0-28320 GCA_018342035.1 Solanum appendiculatum | reverse complement strand
TTTCCTCTCAATTTTTTAGCATTATTTAAAAAAAAATTTGGCATCGCTTTTGTTTGTTAATTGTTATCTTTCACTTTCATCATTTATACTTTTGACTACTCTTTATTATATAATATTATAGTAAGTTGCGGACAATCATGTAGTAGAATTTTACTGAGTTTTTTGGTTGTTGTGGTTGCAGCCAATCATGATGACAAATATGCATAAATCTAATGATAGTGAAATTGCCTATGTAAATGCAATCCCACCTCCAGGTAAGTTTATCCATTTGTTAAATTGTATCTTTTCAAAATCTCTTAATCATATATGTTTTATTTATATATATTGAAATATCTTTATGTATGGTTAAAGAAAAAAAAAGAAAGGGAAGAGGAAAGACAACAGGGCGTTCAACCCAAAAGAAATGTAAGGAATATGACAATGGAAAGTTGAAGGTGATTATCCCATCAGATCGAACAATAGCAGTAGGTCCTGGAGCTAAAGATTTTATTATCGAGCCTTCAGTTAAAGTTCTTCATAACGCTAGACATGATGTCAAGAATTGGAAGGGAGGTCCTGATCTAACAAAAAATGGGATTACTACTTATATGCTGCTAATTTACTTTGCTCTTTGTCTTCTTTTTATTTTATTGAGATATTAAATGGACAGTAATGGTATTTCTGATGATCTAGTTCTCTGTCTCTTTTATCTCATCTAAGAAGTTGTAATTATTCTCCATGTCATTTTCTCAATTTTCTAATCTTTTTAGCGTTTAGAGCTTTCCTGTAGGGACCTCAAGTCATTTATGACTTGTAGGGACTAACAGTTCACTCGTCGGGTCATTCGTTTGGGTTTTGTGCAAGTTTTTGTGTTTTGGAGCTTTTGAACCATGAACGGTCATCTTCGATCAAAAGTTCAGGAAGATGACCTCAAATCCAATTTTCATGATTTCATCAGCTCTGAAAGGGTCATTTTAGGCTAATAGCATGATTGACACGACTCTCGAAGCCTTCAGTGCAAGTCAGTGCGATTAGGCATTAAACTTTTAAGATAAGGCCTAAGTTTGACTTTGGTCAAAATCCTTGGTAAACATGTTCGGATAGGAATTTCGTCAATGCAGTTAGCTTAAAAATGTCAAGTTTGGTCTAGAACGACCTTTCATGCGGTTCTCGAGGCCTTCGATCTCATTTTGAGCCTTCTTGTGGATTTTAGCTTAAAATTGAACTTGGGTGTGGGATTCACTTTTCATCGATATGACCTTTGATGGAAGTTTCGATTGTTTAATTGAGTCTGGAATGCAAAATTCAATCGGGTAGATTATTTTTTTGCATGCGCGGGATTATGAATGAATCCCGAGCACCCCTCGGAGAATGCCAAGTTGGGGCAAGCCAGCTGGTGTGCATCAGCTGGTGCAGCTCATTTTCCTTCGTCGCATTCACGAGGGAAGAGTGTCGTGTTCATTCTGTCCAATATGATGGCCTTCACGTTGACGAGGCTATGTGTCGCGTTCGTGAAGGGCTGGTAGCCTTGGCCTTTGCGTTCGCGAGGTTCTTTGCTGCATTCACGAAGGGCTGCTATCCTTGGTCTTTACATTAACGAGCCATGTTCACGATGTTGTGTGCATGAATGGACAGCTATCATGAGCCTTGGGTTCCGCGATCACGAAGAGCTTTTGGGAGTTGTCTTTTAAATAAGATCAATCATGCAATTAGCTCGTCTCCAAAGTTGAAAAGTGCGATTGTGGGAGCTAGGTGTCACAACCCAGGGTAGCCCCTAAATGTAACATGGCGTATAAGACCCTGAGAGGCCTCACACAAGTCCTTAGCATACATAACATACAAGATAATAGAGAAAAGAATTAGAAAGAGCATTATATAACAAAACAACGAAAGTCTTCAACTCATGTCTCAAGCCATCTAACATAACATAATAGAAATGAAGGTTTGGGATGCAGCCCAGTACAGTATCCAAAAGCATAACGGAAAGCATGAAAATGTAACAAGGTTAGGTCCTCGGACATAGGAGGCCTCACCAAGTCTTTACTATCACTGGAACTGACTACCCACGAGTGGGATGAGAAGAACCGCCATGTCCTACATCAATAGAATCAATGTAGGCAAAAGTATGCGTTAGTACAATCAAGTACAAAGTATGATAGCAATGCATAAAAGGGCATATAAACCATGCTAGAATGACATATAATCATGACATGCAATGGTCAAGCTAAAACATGATAAAACATAAGAAACATGAAGCATAGAAAATTGCCAAGACAAGCTATTCATCTTTCCTTTACTTTACTTTAAACCATCATCATGAGAACACCTGTTCATTAATTTGTGGAGAAAAGCCTTAACTGACATGTAAGACCATGTGAGCTATCAACACGGAATCCGGTATCTACCCCACACCGAAAAGGGGTGTCCTACTTGCCAAGCTTGGTAAGACCATGAACTTCTTAGTTTAAGTGGATCCACTAGCTAATGTCTACTTAAAGACAACATCCTATGGTGGCAACATAGTTTATGGGATAGAGATTGCTTCAGGAGACTCGGCCTCAACTAACGGGAGAGCTCCATCTAGAAAACCCAGCATCTACTAACGGGAGAGCTTTCACTAGAAACCCGGCCTCTACTAACGGGAGGGCTTCCATCTCAATATCCACTCGGTGCTAAGCATAATTCCCACGGATTAGTCATTAACATATTTATATCATTAAACATGAAAAGGTACAACTAGGGTTACCAATTCAAGCAAAAATCATGCTTATAGATTTTCATCTTTCATGGACCTTGTGCAAGCTTACATCATTAGAATAGTTCCTTAATCATAGATTCAACCTTATTTGAGCAAACCTTTCAACAAGTTATGAATCATTTTGTGTGAGAAAACCTTTCACACACATAGGTTAAGCATTACATGAGAAACCCTTTCACAACTCAACAAATGCACAAACATATCATAAACTTCATAAAGCATGCATGAGTTCACAAATTTCATATTTACTTAGCTCATCACGCTGTTAACTCATAAATCATGGGTTCATAAGCTTCACCTCAAAACATGCAATTCAATGCAACCAAATACTTAGAAAGCCATAAATCAAGGCAATTTAGTCATAATTGAGGGAACCCACACAATAGAGGAAAATCATGGATTTTGATTCATCATGCATCTTTTCATAAAATATCCTCTTTTCATCATTCATAGTCTTACATGAAATTCATAGCTTGATCATGATAATCCTTAACTCAATTCAGAAAGAGTTCATGTAATTCATCTTTTCTCAATCAACCCACAATCATAAACATATTCTTAAATTGGGGGATACGTAGCATAAGCTCATGGGATTCATCAAGTTTCATGTAAACCACGCTAAATCGTGCACTAGCTTACTTTACCACGCTAGATCGTGCACTATCAACCATAAACATCAACAATGAAAAACATAATGAAGAACCCATAAGAATTTGTCAAACCCTAACTCTCTTGGGCAAGACTATACCTTGAAAACATTAAGGAAAAGAGGACCCATTGGAGGAAAGACTCCAAATGGTAAATACTATCATACCTTAAAGCAAATGCCTTGTAATAAAAAGGGGATTGGTGACCTTGATGAGAAACCTAGCTCTCTTCTTCTCCTTCTTGTTCTTCTAGAGAGGGGAATATTTGGAAGATGAGATTTGGAAAATGAAGGGATTAGGGCTTGGAAAATATCAATAGGGCCAAGGCTAAGGGGCAAAATCGTCTATTATGAGGAATAAACACTTAGGGAAAAAGTCCAAAAAGCTCTTAAATAAACTGTCGGGGCCAATCGACGGTCAGGACCTACGGTCTGTACATCCACTGACGGACCGACCTGCTCTTCCGTCAATTGATTCAGAAAGTTTGTTTTGGACTGAAAAATTGGCTAAGTCTGGAAGGCATATACGGAACCCACCTACAGCCCATCAACTGAACTATGAACCGTCCTGCTATTTCGTAGGTCAAGGTTCAGAAACTCAAAAATCATCAGGGCCATCGACGGTTACCATCTACAGCCCGTCACTCCACCTACGGTCCGTAGATGGCCTCCGTCGTCACTGGCACCAGAAATATTTTAAAACTGTATTTTCTTTCTTTTCTAAAACTGGGGTGTCACAATATCTCCCCCTTGGGGACATTCATCCTCGAATGAGAACCTGGATATCCTGAGAAGGGCGTTAGACTCTGACTAACAACCCAACCTACCATGCAAGCACGAAAATGCACACATCTGAGAAGGAAACATCAACTCCAAGCTAAAGAATGCTGAATACAGAATTCATGAAGACTTTATGCAACTCATACTCAATGCACATATATCATGTTAGAATCTTCATGAACAAGCATAAATCAAGGAATCATGGAAATCAACTATGACACATGAGACCAAAAGAACGAACCATGAGGAACTAGGTACCTCAAGCTAGAGGAGGATCGGAAGGAAAGAGATGAGGATAGCGGGACATCATATCGGCCTCAGGCACCCAAGTAGCACCCTCAACTAATTGATTCCTCCATAGAACATTCACGGAAGCAACTTCTTTATTTCTCAACTTTCGGACTTGTCGGTCTAGAATCTCAACTGGAACCTCTTCATAAGAAAGGCTATCCTTAATGCCAAGAGTCTCTATTGGCACTACAAAGGTCGGATCACCAACAAACTTTCTCAACAATGAGAAATGGAAAATCGAATGCACTGATGCCAACTCATTAGGCAATTCAAGCTCATAGGCAACCTTACCAAGACGCCTCAAAATCTTATATGGGCCTACATAACGGGGACTAAGCTTCCCTTTCTTCCCAAATCTCATTACACCCTTCGTAGGTGAAATTTTCAAGTAAACCCAATCATGAACATCAAATTCTAATTCTCTTCTTCTGACATCGGCATAAGACTTTTGTCGACTTTGTGCCGCTTTCAGCCTTTCTCTAATAAGCCAAACTTTCTCCATAGCTTCATGCGCTAACTCGGGGCCTATCAAAGCAACTTCCCCAATTTCAAACCAACCTATGGGAGATCTACACCTCCTACCATAGAGAGCTTCAAATGGAGCCATACCAATACTAGAATCGTAGCTGTTATTATAAGCAAACTCAACAAAAGGGAAACGATCATCCCAATTACCTTTGAAGTCAATTGCACAAGCTCTTAACATATCCTCCAAGGTTTGGATGGTACGCTCCGCTTGCCCATCGGTTTGGGGATGAAAGGCCGTGCTAAGCTTAACACGAGTACTAAGGCCCTTTTGGAAAGATTTCAAAAACTGAGAAGTAAATTATGTACCACGATCGGAGATAATGGATAAAGGCACTTCATGCAACCTAACCATCTCCCTCAAGTACAACTTAGCATAATCCTCCGCCGAGTGAGAAACCTTGACGGGAATGAAATGGGCTGATTTCGTCATCCGATCTACAACCACCCAAATCGAATCATACTAGCGTCGAGTGCGTGGCAAGGCAACAATAAAGTCCATGTTCACATCTTCCCACTTCTAAGTAGGAATGTCAATATCTTGCGACAGACCTCCTAGTCTTTGGTGTTCCACTTTCACTTGTTGGAAATTAGGGCATCTAGCCACAAATCCCGCAATGTCCTTCTTCATCCCATTCCACCAATAGATCTCCCGCAAGTCACGGTACATCTTGGTAGCTCCCGGGTTAATGGAGTAACGAGAACCATGGGCCCCAATCAAGATTTGCCCTCTTAGGTCATCTACATTAGGGACACATAAACGACCCTGATATCTGAGCACTCCATCTCCCCCTTGGGAGAAAGCCTCACAGACTTCTTTAGTACCGCTTCTTTCAATTCGACTAGGTTCGAATCAAGATCTTGCTTAGCTTTCACGTCCTACACATAGGAAGATTCTGAACCATTGTGGACTATTACACCACCTTGGGTGGAGTCAACTAATCGCACACCTAAACGAGCCAATCTATGAACAACACAAACTAGTTCCCTTTTACCATCTTCAATATGGGCAACACTACCCATTGACATCCGACTAAGTGGATCTGCCACCACGTTAGCCTTGCCAGGGTGATAGAGGACATTCATGTCATAGTCCTTTAATAGTTCAAGCCACCTTCGTTGGCGAAGATTTAGATCCTTTTGCTCAAATACATATTGCAAACTCTTATGGTCGGTAAAGACGTCAACATGGACACCATATAAGTAATGCCGCCATATCTTTAGAGCAAACACATATGCCGCTAGCTCCAAATCATGAGTAGGGTAATTCTTTTCATGCACCTTTAGTTGCCTTGAAGCATAAGCAATGACTTTCCCATTTTGAATAAGTACGCACCCCAACCCAACTCTGGAAGCATCACAGTAGACCACAAACCCATCGGACCCTTCCTATCTGATCAACACCGGAGCCGAGGTAAGTCTATCTTTCGACTCTTGAAAATTCGCTTCACACCTTTCGGACCAAGCAAACTTAGCCTTCTTCTGAGTTAGAGCCGTCAATGGTGAAGCAATTGAAGAAAACCCTTCAACAAACTTGCAATAATAACCGGCTAAACCTAAGAAACTACGAATATCCGAAGGTGATAGAGGTCAAGGACAATTCTTAACCGCATCCGTCTTCTTAGGATCTACCTCGACACTTTTACCGGAAACAATGTGACCAAGGAAGGCTACGGATCTTAACCAAAACTCACATTTATCGAACTTAGCAGAGAGGTGTTGGTCCTTGAGAACTTGCAACACAATCCTCAAATGATCAGCATGCTCACTATCATTCCTTGAGTAAATCAAGATATCATCTATAAATACAATGACGAACATATCAAGGTATCGTCTAAACACCCGATTCATTGAATCCATAAATGCGGCCGGAGCATTAGTCAACCCGAAAGACATCACTTGAAACTCATAGTGCCCATATCTTGTCCGGAAAGCTATTTTTGGAATGTCATCATCCCTTACCTTCAATTGGTGATAACCCTAACGAAGATCAATCTTAGAGAAATAACTAGCCCCTTGGAGGTGGTAAAAAAAATCGTCAATTCTCGAGAGAGGATACTTATTATTGATAGTAACGTTATTAAGTTGGCGGTAGTCAATGCACATACGGAGTGACCCATCTTTCTTCCTAACAAACAAGACCAGAGCACCCCATGGAGAAATACTTGGTCGGATGAAACCCTTATCCAACAAATCTTTCAATTGCTCTTTTAGTTCCTTAAGCTCTGCCGGCGTCATTCTATAAGGAGGAATAGAGATAGGTTGCGTATCAGGGAGAAGGTCAATACCGAAGTCTATTTCCCTCTCTGGAGGAACACCGGGTAAATCATCGGGGAACACTTCCGGAAATTCATTAACAACGGGGACTGACTCAAGAGTAGGGGTTTCGAAATTCACATCCCTCACCCTAACAAGATGGTACATGCAACCCTTAGAAATAATCTTTCTAGCTTGCAGATAAGAAACAAATTGACCATTAAGCAAAGAATTTCCCCCTTTCCACTCTAGGATAGGCTCATCAAGAAATTGGAACTTGACCATTTGGGTTCTACAATCAATAGAGGTATAACAAGAATGCAACCAATCCATCCCGAGGATAACATCGAAGTCTAGCATATCAAGCTCTACAAGAACCACATGAGTAACTCTATGAAATAAAGAGACGGAACAATTTCTATAGACTCTCTTAGCCACAATAGATTCACCAATAGGAGTAGAGACACGGAAAGGATCTAATGAAAAATCCAGAACAACATCAAACTTCACAACTACATAAGGCATCAAAAAAGACAACGTAGCACCTGGATCAAGCAAAGCATAAACATCAAAGTGGAAGATCTTCAACATACCGGTAACCACATCTGGAGAACCCTCTTGCTCATGATGGGCCTGAAGTGCATAAAATCGGTTTTGCTTCTGAGCATTCGAGCCCGATCCTCTAGGTGGAGCTTTGTTATTCTCTCTTCCCTTGGCCATGAGAAATGGACAATCCCTCATCCTGTGACCACTCTTTCCACAATTATAACAACCATCCGTATCGGCAAGACATCTACCTTTATGCTTTTTCTCACACTTGGCATAAGGAGCCAATAAAGAACCACCATTATTCCCTCCTTGAGACTTGGGGTTAGACACCCTATCATTGTTGAACTTAGGAGGGGCATTGGAAGGACCTTGATTAGAGAACCTTGGTCGAAATCTAGGACGACCATGTCCATCGGACCTTGCATGGGAAAAGTTACCATCTCCGGTCCTAGCCCTCTGGAAGTTCCTAGACCTTTCCTTGAGCTTCTCCTCCTCTATTTGTTGTGCATGAATCATGAGGCGAGAAATATCCATATCACTAATAAGCATGGTGGTACGACACTCCTTGACCACCATTTCGGACACTCCCGAAACAAATTTGCTTATTCTTGCCCTAGGATCGGCCACCATATATCGAGCCAACTGTGTGAACTTCAAAGTATACTCTTTCACACCAATACTCCCTTGACGAAGGTTGATGAACTCAAGTACCTTAGCCTCCCTCATCTCAAGGGGAAAGAATCTATCGAGGAAAGCACCCTTGAATTTCTCCCACTCCGGAGGACCTTCATCAACCGCCATCTCACTCTTCCATTGGTTATACCAAATTTGAGCGACATCCTTGAGTTGGTAAGCGACCAACTCCGCCTTTTCCGTCGGTGACACTCCCATGATCATCCACACTTTATAAACCTTATCAATAAACTCTTGAGGATCTTTCTCCACTTTAGAATCGTGAAATTCCGGAGGGTTCATCTGGGTGAAGTCCCTCACTCTTGACGCCGCCGTACCCACATTTGGGTTTACGGGCGCCAGAACCTCCGTATTGGCTTGAGCCATCACGGCTTGAGCCAACACCTGAAAAGCAGCCCTGAACTCTACATTGGTTACTTGCTCGGCCAAAGGATCGGCCGGAACTTGAGGAGCTTGAGGAGCTTGAGGAGGAGTTTCTTGCTCTTCACTTTCTCTCGCATTCCTTTGAGTATAAGCTCTTCGAGACACCATATCCTGAAACGCGCAGGATAGGGATTAGGAGAGAGGGGCATATAGAGTAACACTCTACGCACGACTTAAGGATAATGAAGAAGTGGAGTTTCCTAATCATCTTGTAGCCTCTCATTCATAAATGCGGCGCGCTTCACACTCATGAACAAGACTCTACTCGACGTGGCTTATGAGACATCCTAGAACCTTTCTAAATCCTTGTGCTCTAATACCAAGTTTGTCACGACCCAGGTTAGCCCCTAGATGTAACATGGCGTATAAGACCCCGAGAGGCCTCACACAAGCCCTTAGCATACATAACATACAAGATAATCGAGAAAAGAATTAGAAAGAGCATTATATAACCAAACAGTGGAAGTATACAACTCATGTCTCAAGCCATCTAACATAACAAAATAGAAATGAAGGTTTGGGACGCAGCCCAGTACAGTATCAAAAATCATAAAGGAAAGCATGAAAATGTAACAAGGTTAGGTCCTCGGACATAGGAGGCCTCACCAAGTCTTCACTATCACTGGAGCTGACTAGCCACGAGTGGGATGAGAAGAACAGCCAAGTCCTACATCAATAGAATCAATGTAGGCAAAAGTATGCGTTAGTACAATCAAGTACCAAGTATGATAGCAATGCCTAAAAGGGCATATAAACCATGCTAGAATGACATAAAATCATAGCATGCAATGGTCAAGCTAAAACATGATAAAGCATAAGAAACATGAAGCATAGAACATGGCCAAGACAAGCTATGCATCATTCCTTTACTTTACTTTAAACCATCATCATGAGAACACCTATTCAATAATTTGTAGGGAAAAGCCTTAACCGACATGTAAGACCATGTGAGCTATCAACACGGAATCCAATGTCTACCCCACACCGAAAAGGGTGTCCTACTTGCACGGGTAAGACCATGAACTTCTTAGCTTAAGTGGATCCACTAGCTAATGTCTACTTAAATACAACATGCTATGGTGGCAACATAGTTTATGGGATAGAGATTGCTTTAGGAGACTCGGCCTCAACTAACGGGAGAGCTCCATCTAGAAAACCCAGCATCTACTAACGGGAGAGCTTTCACTAGAAGACCCGGCCTCTACTAACGGGAGGGCTTCCATCTCAATATCCACTCAGTGCTAAGCATAATTCCCACGGATTAGTCATTAACATATTTATATCATTAAACATGAAAAGGTACAACTAGGGTTACCAATTCAAGCAAAAATCATGCTTATAGATTTTCATCTTTCATGGACCTTGTCCAAGCTTACATCATTAGAATAGCTACTTAATCATAGATTCAACCTTAGTTGAGCAAACCTTTCAACAAGTTATGAATCATTTCGTGTGAGAAAACCTTTCACACTCATAGGTTGAGCAGTACAAGAGAAACCCTTTCATAACTCAACAAATGCACTAACATATCATAAACTTCATAAAGCATGCATGAGTTCACAAATTTCATATTTACTTAGCTCATCACGCTGTTAACTTATAAATCATGGGTTCATAAGCTTCACCTCAAAACATGCAATTCAATGCAACCAAATACTTAGAAAGCCATAAATCAAGGCAATTTAGTCATAATTGAGGGAACCCACACAATAGAGGAAAATCATGGATTTTGATTCATCATGCATCTTTTCATAAAATATCCTCTTTTCATCATTCATAGTCTTACATGAAATTCATAGCTTGATCATGATAATCGTTAACTCAATTCAGAAAGAGTTCATGTAATTCATCTTTTCTCAATCAACCCACAATCATAAACATTATCATAAATTGGGGGATACTTAGCATAAGCTCATGGGATTCATCAAGTTTCATGTAAACCACGCTAAATCGTGCACTAGCTTACTTTACCACGCTAGATCGTGCACTATCAACCATAACATCAACAATGAAAAACATAATGAAGAACACATAAGAATTTGTCAAACCCTAACTCTCTTGGGCAAGACTATACCTTGAAAACATTAAGAAAAAGAGGACCCATTGGAGGAAAGACTCCAAATGGTAAATACTATTATACCTGAAAGCCAATGCCTTGTAATAAAAAGGGGATTGGTGACCTTGATGAGAAACCTAGCTCTCTTCTTCTCCTTCTTGTTCTTCTAGAGAGAGGAATATTTGGAAGATGAGATTTGGAAAATGAAGGGATTAGGGCTTGGAAAATATAAATAGGGCCAAGGCTAAGTGGCAAAATCGTCTATTATGAGGAATAAACACTTAGGGAAAAAGTCCAAAAAGCCCTTAAATAAACTGTCGGGGCCAATTGACGGTCAGGACCTACGGTCTGTACATCCACTGACGGACCGTCCTGCTCTTCCGTCAATTGATTCAGAAAGTTTGTTTTGAACTGGATAGCCCTTGTTTATTAGATTCAAAGCGCTCGTGATCAGCTTTGAGGCAGGCTTTGATCTACTTTCTTGATTGAGCTTCTTAGATAATGCCTAGTATATATTTCATGTAATTTCGAATTGTTTTTTATCGGTATTTAGATTTCCTCCTCTGTATTCCATCTTTTGTTACCTTCGTAGGAACCTTGGGTCTATTGTGGGGGTTGGGATCCTTAGTTTAGGCTTGTAGCTTCACTCATGGTGTAGATGATATTTCTTATCCTTGTTAAGATTGGTACTTTGTGCCCTTAGACTAGGTTGGACTGTAGATGCTTTAGGTTGTGCTTTATTGCCCTTGTAGTTATGATTTACTCCCGGTAAGACTTGCATTGGGTTGTTCTCCTTGTGTTGGTGCTTGTAACCTTAATGGCTCGTCGTAGTCATGGGTTGGTCCTAGCTATGCTCAATGAGGGATAGGAGCGGTATGATTGGGGTAGGGTGTCATCCCTTGAGTTGGTTCATCTTTTTATTGATTGAAAGCTCTTCTTTGATCCATTCATTTGTTGTTTGACGGTAGGCCTGTCATACTCTTATTGAGCTTGATTATATTGTTGGGACCGAGCCATATGCAAGGACCAGCTGGATCCCAGGTCAGTACTCTTCCCTTTGGTAGCGCAGTTTGGTTGGTTGTACATTATTTGACTTGCGTACCTTGTTTGAATGTTGGTGATGGCATGCATTGCATTGTTTGTTTATTCTCATGGATTATCTGGTACGATCCTAGCTCATGCATTGGCATAATTACCGTTCATGATGAGATACTGTTTTACTCGGTTTTTATCCTAAACTGGTTCTAACGGGAGTTATACCACCTGGATCACTATTTTTACTGATTTTTGAGATTAGGAGGCACCAGGGACGTGCTCCTTTTTCTACCTGAGATATTAGAGACATCTGGGATATGCTCACTTTTAGTTAACTAGCTGGTGCATCGATGCCCTTTCTTGCATGTTTCGGTCTTATTAATGCCCCCGGGTTACTCTTTCTAAATGGGTTGGAGCCCCTGGAGCTTAGTGTCTAGCTGGGTGGCCCTCGGATTACTATTTCTACCTGGTCTAGTGCCCTTGGGAGTCTACTGTCTTGCAGGGCGGGCCCTTTATTAGGTGCTTATGGTTTGAGGTTCGGATGGTCACTAATGGTCCTGCTACTCAACCTGCATTCATATGCATTGCCTATCACCAACATACTTGTTTGTTGATTGCAAACTCCTATTTATGGGGGCCGGGTGGGTTATGTTTGTTGTTTGTACCTTCCGGGCTTATGGGGTCCGGTTAGGTTATTGTTTGATGACATTTTGTTCTCCATTATTGTTTTTTTTAGCTGGTAGGCTTTGACTTCAGAATTGTAGTTGTGGGTCCTCCTGACCCTCGGTAGCTTACTTGGTATCTTAGTTGCTTTCAAATAGGTTTTTGTCTTGCACTCCATGTACGTTCTTGGCTCAGCTTCTTACCCCTTGTACCCTGTTTCTATTCTTTATCGCTTGTCTACTTTAGTATCTCCTGTTTAGTTACATGTGGTTTGCTCTCACTATTACATGTTTTTATGCCTGTGCTATTTTTTGAGCTTAGTCAGTAGATGCTTATAGAGTACCATTTTCGGTACTAATACTACACTTCTGCCCCTACATATCACAGTTGGAGTTATCACCATTGATTTGTAGTAGTGCGGAGTAGTTTGGAATTTCGAAGACTAGGGTGAGGTCCTGGTGTCCATTGCTACCGATTTCTATCTATTTTGGCTAGGATTAGTCTTTATATTGTATTCATAGGCAGCCTGTACTTATCTTATATTTGTATAAGCCTTGTTGTAATGACCATCCGGGTCATTTTTTTTGTTTTCCGATCTTTTTAGTGTCTAGAGCTTTCCTGTAGTGACCCCAAGTCATTTATGACTTGTTAGGATGACAGTTTGGTCGTCGGGTCATTCGTTTGGATTTCCTGCATGTTTCTATATTTTTAATCCTTTGAAACTTGAATGATTGACTTTAGTCAAAAGTTCAGGAAGATGGCCTCAGAATGCAATTGTGATGGTTTCATTAGCTCCAGAAGGGCCATTTTAGGCTAGAGGCATGGTTGGTTCGGGCCCCGAGACTTCTAGTGTGAGTTTGTGGTGTTAGGCATTTTAACTTTGAAGCTTAAGCCAAGGGAAGACTTTGGTCAACATTCTTGGTAGACATTCTCGGATGAGAATTCTGCTAGCGCGGTTAGCTTTGAAATGTCGAGTTTTGTTTAGACAGACCTTTAGTGTGGTTCTTGAGGCTTCCGGTTTCATATTGCGCCTTCTTGTGGTTTTTGGCTTTAAATGGAACTTGGGTGTGGGACCTACTTTTTGTCAAAACGACCTCGGATGGAAGTTTTGATGGATCTGTTGAGTCCGGAATGCCAAATTTGATGTGGTATCCTATTTTGTTTGCACGCACGGGGTTCCAAACGAATCCAGAGCATGCCGTCGGAGTATTTTTCAACTCTTAAAGTTCAGTTGGTGCATCTGAACTTTGTCTTTTCGTTCGCGGACCAGGTCCTGCATTTGCGGAGAAGGAGCTAGTTGCTCTCCACGTTCACAGAATAGGTCCCCGCGTTCGAGGAGAAGGATGAGGTTTCCCTCCACGTTTGCAGATCAGGTCCCGTATTCACGGAAGGAAATTTCCTGGCCTCTTAAATAAAGACCTAGGTCATTTTAGGAGTCCCTTCAAACTTCAAATTGCGATATCTCGAGCTTGGGAGCTCTGATTGAGGTAATTCAAAGTTTTGGACGTTTGGAATCTTTGTGGTTATGCGTTGGATTGTTTGGGAAGTGTGGAGGCCCTCCAGTTGACATAATTCTCACCCCGGAAGTGTCTCGAAAGGGACGCATTGCTAGAAATGCCGGGATATGCTAAGTTTATGAAGGAATTGGTCATGAAAAAGAGAAGCATGGACTTCGAGACGGTTGAAGTATCTCATAGTTGCAACACTATTATGTCAAGTGTGGTTCCTACAAAGGAGGATCCAGGCACGTTTACAATACCTTGCACTATTGGGATGTTCAAATTTACCAAAGCGTTGTTTGATTTGGGGGCTGGTATAAATTTGATGCCCTATGCTATCTTCAAACAACTTGGGCTAGGTGAGCCCAAGTCAACCACAATGCGACTACTCATGGCTGATCGCTCTATAAAGCGACCTATCGGCGTTCTTTATGATATTTTGGTGAAGGTCGACAAATTCATATTTCCAGCAGATTTTGTTATTATCGATTGTGAGATTGATGCCGAGATACCTATTATTCTTGGTAGACCATTCTTGGCCACCGGGAGGGCTCTTGTCGACGTGTAGAGCGGCGATTTGAAATTTAGAGTTAATGAGGAGGAAGTTATTTTTAACATCTGCAAGTCTATGAAGCAACCAAATGACCTCCATGTGGTGTCGATTATTGATGTGATCAATGAAGCAGTTGCTAGTATGGATGATATTTCATGCATTGGTGAATTTTTGGCTGCCGTACTCTTGAATTATGACGGGGAAGAGATTCAAGATTATGATAAGGTGGTGGCTTCTCTATCGGGTTTAGGTTCTTACTCAAAAATACCTTCGAAGCTTGATATTCATTTGAAGAATAGGGAAAGTCCTCCGGCGAAGCCATCCATTGAAGTATCCCCGAAGCTTGAATTAAAGGAACTTCCTTCACATCTTCGATATTTATTTTTGGGGGCTGATAATACCTTGCCGGCTATTATTGCGGCTGACTTACTTGAAGGGCAGGTAGAAGCACTTGTTAGTGTGTTAAAAAGATTTATCAAAGCCATTGGCTGGACAATTGTTGATATTGTGGGGATTCCTCTCGGTATTTGCACGCACAAGATTCAATTGGAAGTTGATTGTAAACCCAGCGTCGAGCATCAAAGAAGATTGAATCCTCCGATTCAAGATGTGGTTAAGAAGGAAATCATCAAATGGTTAGATGCAGGTGTGGTATACCCCATTGCAGATAGCAAGTGGCTGAGCCCGGTACAATGTGTTCTAAAGAAGGGAGGTATAACAGTAGTCCCAAATGACAAGGCTTAACTTGTTCCTATGCGGCCAGTTACCGGTTGGAGGGTATGTATGGACTATAGAAAACTAAATATTGGAACAAAAAAGGACCATTTTCCTATGTCTTTCATGGACCAAATGCTCGACCGACTCGCAAGGCGTGGATGGTATTATTTCCTTGATGGTTATTCCGGTTATAATCAAATATCCATAGCACCAGAAGATCAAGATAAGACCACTTTCACCTGCCCCTATGGAGCGTTTACATTTAAACGAATGCCTTCTCGGTTGTGTAATGCACCGGCGATGTTCCAAAGGTGTATGCTTTCCATTTTTGCTGATATGGTCGAAGACTCGATGGAGGTTTTTATGGATGATTTTTTTGTGGTTGGTGACTCATTTGAAGAATGCCTTGAAAACTTTGGAAAAGTCCTACATAGATGTGTCGAAACAAACCTTGTACTCAATTGGGAGAAGTGTCACTTCATTGTGAAAGAAGGGATTGTCTTGGGGCACAAAATTTCAGGGGAAGGTATACAAGTGGATCAAGTTGAAGTTATTGCCAAGTTACCACCCCCTATCTCAGTTAAAGGTGTCCGAAGCTTCTTACGCCATGCGGGTTTCTACCAGAGGTTAATAAAAGATTTCTCTAAGATAGCCCATCCTCTTTGAAAGCTACTTGAGAAACACATTTTTTTATGTTTTATATGACGTGCATGAATGCTTTTGAGTGTCTAAAGGAGAAGCTCGTGTCGGCCCCGGTCATTGATACTCCGGATTGTAATAATTCATTCGAGCTAATGTGTGATGCTAGTGGTGTGGCTTTGGGTGTTGTGCTTGGTCAACGTAGAGACAAGCTATTCCACCGGTCTACTATGCAAGCAAAACCTTGAATGTGGCTCAAAAGAACTACACTATTACTGAACAGGAGTTATTGGCGGTGGTGTACGGCTTTAAAAATTTTTGAGCCTACTTATTGGGTACTAAGGTAGTGGTGCACACCGACCATGCTGTTATACGCTACTTGATGGGAAAAAAGGATGCAAAATTGAGATTGATTCGATGGGTGCTATTATTGCAAGAGTTCGACTTTGAGGTCAAAGATCAAAAAGGATGTGAGAATCAAGTGGCTGACCATTTGTCGAGATCGGAACAAGTATGGTTATTCCCGGTGAAAGAGATATTGACCCTGTGAAAAAGATATTGATGAAACCTTTCCTGATGAGGCAGTGATGGTTGTATCGACGGGTACCACTCCTTGGTATGCTGATTTTGCCAATTATGTGGTGTGTCAAATTATTCCCGAGGGGCTGAAGTTTTATCAACAAAAAGGTTCCTTTTTGATGTGAAGAAATATTTTTGGGATGAACCGTATCTGTTTCGGGAATGCACTGATCATATAATTAGGAGATGTGTACCGGAGGTTGAAATAGATGCTATTCTTAGTGTGTATCATGCATCACCGATTTTTGGACATTATAGTGCAGTGCGTACAGCTGCCAAGGTTTTGTAGAGTCGTTATTATTGGCCAACATTGTATCAAGATGAAAACTCTCTTGTCTGAAAGTGTGTTTAATGTCAAAAGCAAGGAGGAGTGTCGCGTAGGTATGAGTTCCCCCTTACTCCGATCCTTGAGGTTGAATTGTTTGATGTGTGGGAAATTGCCTTTATGGGCCCTTTCGTGAGTTCTTATGGGAATAAATATATTTTGATGGCTGTTGATTACGTGTCCAAATGGGTAGACGTTGTGGCTTTACCTAACAATGAAGGGCAAAGCGTAGTTCCTTTCATTAAGATATACATCTTCACAAGGTTTGGTACTCCGCATGCTATTATTAGTGATGGGGGCTCTCATTTTTGTAACCGAATTTTTTCTTCGTTGCTAAACAAATATGAAGTCAAGCATAAGGTTGCTACCCCTACCATCTGCAAACAAGTGGGCAAGTCGATGTGTCAAACCGGGAAATTAAAGGAATCTTGGCCAAAACCGTTAATGCAAATCGATTTGATTGGTCTCGACGGTTAGATGATGCTCTTTGGGCATATAGAACTTCTTTTAAGACCCCAATTGGTATGTCACCATATCAATTGGTGTTCGGTAAATCATGTCATCTACCGGTTGAACTTGAGCATAAAGCCTTGTGGGCTTTGAAAACCATGAATTTGAATTGGGATAATGCATCCAAGAATCGGGTTGACCAACTCCAGGCTTTGGAGGAGTTTCAACTTCGGGCTTTTGAGAGTTCAGCTCTTTATAAGGAGAAGATGAAAAGGTGGCATGACACAAAGATACTTCATCGAGAGTTTAGAGTGGGTGATCATGTTTTACTCTACAATTCTCGTTTGAGACTATTTTCGAGAAAGCTCAAGTCTAAGTGATTAGGCCCTTTTAAGGTGATACGTGTGTTTGAAAATGGGGCGATTGAAGTTAAAGGTGAAAATGGGTCATTCTTCAAAGTGAATGAACAAAGGCTAAAACTTTACTTTGGCGAGGCTCCCAATGTGAGATTGATCGATGTGGTGTACTTGGATGATGCTTGAAGGCATGTCCACGTCGTGCCACGACGTTAAATAAGGCGCTTCTTGGGAGGCAACCCAAGTTTTATTTTAGTAGTTTTGAATAACGTTTGGTTGTGTAGGTTGGAGTATGAAATTTTGACTAGTGGCTACAGGGTGAGGGGTTGGACCACTTGGCGTGTTGCCTAAGGACCCCTGTGTTAGCCTAATTGCATCGCCAACTGCAGGCTACAATTGAAGGCTATGTTGGAAGATTGGGCGAACTAAACTTCCATTCGGCATATCACCGAGTGGATTCGGCGAGCCCGCCTTCTGGACATTCCTGGAAGCTGATTTTCTGGTGATTTTGGTGAAGCTGCCACCCATTGCGCACATCACCGAATCACTCGGTGACATTAGTTTCATCACCGAAGGGAGCGTGACTGAATGGTTTTTAAGATTTTCAAAATCAAATCTTCGTTTTATTTGAAATTTTTGACCTCCCATTGCACACCCACATACTTGAGCATTTTAATTCTATAGTTGGCTTCATTTTGTTGCTATTGGAGTGCATTGGAATCGTCCCCCATCCCTTTTTGCTGTATTTGCTTGTGGTGTCCTCATTTACGGTTAGTGTTCTTGTTCGTTGCCCTTTTCTGTGCTCAAACTTGTTAGTATATGGGTAATTGGTTGTTTTCTTGATTCCATGCCTAAGTTTATTGCCTCTTACTCCATTTATGGTTATTGACCTCGAGCATGCCTAATTTTAGCGAATTTCACTTTAATTATATTGGGTAATTGTATATGGTGATTGTGGGTTGTTGTTTGCGTGTTGGTGAAGTCTGAGTAGCCCCGATTTCAATCGAATGGCTTGAATTTGCCCAATGATAGATTGAGTGATGTCTTTCTTAAGGGCAAATCGTCATTATATTGTTTCCGAATCGATTTGGGGGAAGTCTGACTACCCCGGGTAGAAATTGGGGATGGGTCTTTCTTAGTTATTGTTCATTGAGCTTTAGCTGTTGCGTCTTGGGCTGATAGTTGTTAATCTTAAAAAAATTGGGGCTGATAGTTGATAATCGAGCTTGCCGAACTGATTTGGCGTGTCGCCTATTGCACTCCCCATCACCTTTTTATCTTTATTATTTGTGTGAGCATGCTGGAATATTCGGCGAGCCCTCTTTAGCTCACAGAGTGAACTCAGTGACTCACCGATTGGCATTTTCTTGCTCTTTTGACCTGAATTTTTTGCCTGATTTTATTCTATTTATTTCGGTGATGCTCCGCTTGCTCGCCTAATTGGTTTGGTGACTCGCCGACCTGGTCAGCGAGTCTTTCTGCCTGACCCATTTCTAACCCGTTTCGATCAATTCTTGTGTTTGCTTGTTTTGTTTGATAGGTATGCATCGAAGAAAAGTTCCTACTCATAAACCACCTCGGTAGAAAGCTAAAGGGGTTGAGACAGCTTCAGAGGTTGCATGGCCCCGGCCTAAACAGCCTAAGCCTCAACCAAAGGGGAAGGGGAAACAACCTGTAGTTGAAGAGAGTTCCTCCTCGGGAAGTGAGGATACATCCATCCAGTTCACCTCCACAGATTTCGGGAGCGAGGATGTTGAGGAGTCCGGGACTCCTATTGCTGAACTACTCAAGCGGATGCGTTCCGAGTTGCGCTCCAAAGCAATGCATGATCCATTGACCAGACCTTAGCCCCCTGTTGCTCCAGCTTCGGAACCGGCTCCAATTTGGGCCCCGGTTAATCCTCTGAGGTCAATGAATCATCTAAAAGCCAAGGGTTTGTGCACAGTCCTCGAGGAGAAGAGATTTCCACGGACGGTGTTGTGGATAGGTATCCGGAGGTTTGGGAAACCCTTCGGTACCACAAGTTTCAGATTTTTACAAAACCCCGAAATCCTTTTGTTCCAACATGGGTCCGTGAGTTCTTTGTTTCATATGCGGATTTGATACCTCATGCAAAGAAGCAGGCTTAGTTGATGGCACCCGTAGATTTTTTTATAGTACGGGGGGAAAAGGTGAAGTGCAGCCAAACGGAGATCAATGATGCTCTTGGTTGCACAGTCAGGGATGGGCATTCATTGGCCGATAGGCTCAAGTGCCGTTTGGAGATCTTCAAGGGGTGGTTGGCTCCTCTGATTAGTGATGCATCTCCCCAGTGGCTAGAGGCCTGTGTGATAATTGAGAAGAAGGACCTGAACATAGCACCGAGATATTGGTTCGGGTTCATAAGCAGCACCCTCATGCCATCGCAGAACAAGCCCATTCTCCGACACCCGAAGGCTGCACTTCTGGGTTGCATCATGCACCGTCACATGCTCAATTTAGGGATGATTATTGAGTAGGAGATATTGATAAGGGCTAAATAGAATCAGACTTCGCTACCATTCCTGGTATTGATCACAGAGTTGTGCTGGCGTGTTGGGGTACCCTTCGAGGCCAAGAAGGATGTTAAGTTCACTTCGACCTCGTCTTGTGACATCCGTCGTATTGAGGTGGAGTACTTGAAGGATGAGGCAGAGAGGAGGAGGAGACTTCCGGTAGATACATCTCCGGCTGTGGATGTTGACGCTATGGACAGCGGTTCCCCCACTCCCATAGTTGAGCCGACAGGTATACCTATCACCGACGCTCTTGCCACTTCTGCCACTACCCCAGCCCCTTCCTCTTTAGCTGCACCTGCCCCAGGTCCTGGTCCTCGCCCTTTGACGCAGGTGATGATTATTAAGATGGGCCACCTTGCCCATTCAGTTGATGTGTGGGCATCTCAAGTGGAGCTAGTGGTTTCGACCATGATTGAGCGTGCCATAGCTGCGTCACTTTCTCCCATTAGAGCAGAGTTAGAGGATCACTGCCGGGAGATAACAAGTCATAGGCAGGCTTTGGATTCCCTCACCTCGAGAGTGGTGGAGTGTGAGAGAAAGGAGGGCACTTTAACGGAGCTGACAGTCGTGAAGGCTGATGTTGTTGGGCTGCGTAAAGATGTGGACGAGATGAAGTCCACTGATATTTCTATGTTGTGGGGCAGTGTTGATGTGCTCGAGGGCCAGCCGTCTGACTTCCTTCCTCCCACTACCGTCGGAGACACTACAATTGTTGAGGATCATATAGAGGACGACACTCCGGAGACCGATGAGGAGGAGCTGGCTAGAGAGCATGAGGTCTATGCCGAGCTTGAGGATTTGGAAGGCAACATGGTTAGAACAGCCACTGTGGCTTCATTGCATGATACATCGATGAACGGTTCGAGCGGAGCTGCAGCTACTGATAGGCCGGGCACTAATGCCCCGGATGATACGCCTCCACCATAGTCAGGGGGACTCTCCATTGCATTCCCTTTTATTTTCATCTCAGTGCTTACTTTACTTTATTTCTGTATTGTGGACACTGCTTGTTCTTTTTGGTGGGGTGAGAGTCTATCTCCTCTTTTTGATTGCATGTTTTGTTTGGAATATATGTTTTATTGGAATTTTAGATTTTAGTTGAAATAAATGGTTTCGGCTCTTATTGATATCTCTCTCTCCTTATCTTTATCTATCGTGTGATGAGTGAGTAGTTGTAGTTCTCTTGTACATTCGAGTATCGGTTGTTATCAATATCAATGATTTGAATAGTGCTCTTGCTGAACGACATGTTGGTGTAAGTCCAACGAGGTTATTTGAGTTGCATAGTCTTTTGTGAACTCTTATCATCTCATTGTGACTAGTCGATTGTCGATGGTGAGTCTTGCAATGACCATTGCACGCAAGCTTGACTCATAGAGTTGTGACCCACAATTTTGTTTGAACGCCATGTGTGGTGAGCTTTACCTAAAAAGTATGTTTGATGATATCTAGAACTTGCCCCGTTGGTCTAGCTAGCTAACTTTGGTGAATGAGGGAAATGATCTTAGGCATAAATATTTGAGAGTGAACCTAATTGCTATATCTTTGTGTAACCACCTTGTGAGTGTGTGAACCCAGCTTGGCACTAATTGAGCCTACCCTTTTCTTTGAATAAACACAAAGGAAAACAACCGGTTGCTTGAAATTGTCATATTCTCTCCCACCTTTAACCTTCATGGAGCATTGGTGTGTTTGATTTACCAACTCAGGCCAAAAGCCTAAGTTGGGGTGTGGTACGAGTAAGGAAAGAAATCGAGCAAGAAAATTATGAGCTTATCTTTGGAAAGTTATGAAAAAGATGGGACCCCTCTATAAAAAAAAAGGTGTTGAGAAAAGAAATGAGTAGAATAAAGTTTGATCATTGTATTTTGTGTGAAAATAAAAAGGGGTACCCCAAATTGGTTGTGCGTTTGGAAAAGACCAAAGATGAGTTGTGAAAATGAGATGAATGAAAGAAAAGGGAAAGATGAGAAGATTAAGCAAGGCTCCTTGAAGGTAGAGTCACTAAGCCAAAAATGATCATACCTTTACCCTCAGCCCCATTACAAGCCTTGAAAGACCTTTTTGATCCTACATGCGCCTAGTGATGTGTTGGTTGGAAAATACGGGCAAGCCTATGGGTAGAATCATGCAAGTTTTTCTCATTTGAGAGTGTGAGTGTTGATTTCGATTCCTTAATCATATCTATTGATCAACTTTGTGAGAGCATGGAATCATCTTTGTTGTGAGGGCATTTGAATACTTTTGTTGGGCATGAATTTGCGTTTAAAGTGAGCATTTGTGAGCTTGAACTCTATTTAAAAATGGGTAGTCAGAATTTGAAACTTTGAGTGCACATTTGATCCTTGCATGTTAGATTGAACCTTGTGTGCATTCTCATGTGGATTCTCAAGGAGCACTGTTTATAAACATCCCTATTGAACTGATTGATCTCATGTTTTACTTGAGGACAAGCAAAAGTTTAAGTTGGGGGTGTTGATGAGTCGGTAGTTTAGACTCATTCAGAGCTTCATTTGCACTAATTTGGTGTCCTTAATGCCTAGTTTGCACTCATAACTAATGTTAAATTGTTTATGTGCAGCAAGGAGACTTGAGAAAGAAGCAAGGGTAAGATAAGGCAAAAAGAAGCTAAAAAGTTCTAAAATTGAAGGAAAAAGAAGGTTGGAGCTCGCGAAAGACAACTCGACGACTTGCCGAATGGATCGTATTCTGCCTAAAGTTATAGTAGTCGAGGAAAAGAATCAAGTCTAGTCGGCAAACCTGGGAGCTAATCGGTGACTCACCGATCAGAATGGTGAGCCCGACATTGATCGCCTAAAGTTCTAGTACAAGTCCATGTTGAAACCAAGAAACAAAAGGCGAAGGAGAGCAACTCGGCGGATCGCGGAGTGGATGGGCGAGCCCGACTTATACTGCCGAGTAGTCCCACGTTTCAAAATGTGGGAAATATTTTTGAGCGTATAAATAGAATTTTTGAAAAGAGAGTTGGAAGGGAGTTAGGAACCAGGAACTTAGACTAAAAAGTACATTTGCACTTTCAATATTGGGAGAATACTTTTGAACAATTCTTGTGTTTTTATTTGGAATTTAGACATTGGGTGTAATTCTAATTGGCTTTATTTTCTTCTTGAAGACATTGTGAATCAATGGCCAACATCTTTGGTAACAATTTCTTCACTATTACTATGATTGGCTAAAACCCCAATGCCTTAGGGGTGTGATTATGTGTTCAATTGCTTAATTAGCTTGTGGATCTTATGAATTGCTGAATTTAATGCTAAATTGAAATGGGTTCAGTTGTTAATTCATGTTTTCCTTTATGAATTGAAGTTGAAAATTCAATTCTAGTCTATATCTCTTGGTATACTTGTAGAAGATGCATTTGAGTGGAATTAGCAATTGATGATTGTATGGGTTGTTGCTTTTATTACCCAGCTTGTTAAAGTGGGTTGAATCAAGGTATAAGATTGTTCTCTAATGTTGTGCCTGTTGGGGTTTGATAGAACCCAGTTGAAAGCATGATAGCTGATTGTAAAATGGCTATTATATTCATGATCTTGCCACCCATTAAGATTCAGCGTATTTAAGCAATTCGTAATGACCCATCTAGTGAAATTAGTAATTGAACACTCACACATCCCTAAGGTCCTTTCTCCCATTATTTAAGTTTACTGTTAATCGTGTTATTTATAATCAATCATTAAATCTCTTTTTATTGATTAATCAAAATTCGATGATTTACATTCTGCTTTGTTCTCTTTATATTTACCAACAAAAGATTAGATCACCCTAATAATTCGTACTCGAATTCTCTACTTGATCACTCCTCGTGAGATCGACCCCAACTCTTTGTTGGGTTTATACTTGCTAGCGACCGCCTACACCTTGAATCATTATAGGTGTAGTTGAGCGTTATTATATCTTTCTACTAACGTTTTTCACATTGATATTTTTGCACTTACATTTATGTTGCTTTTATTTCTGTTTGGGTTTGTACTAATCAACTAAGAATGATGGTAAGACGTAGTCGCTCACCTCCACATCCCTTTAGATATTGGGTTTAGTATAGTTATTTAGCTTAGAACAATATTTTCCAATTAACTTTTTATTTGTTACATGACACATTTTTTTTGTTATGAAAGCATGACTTTCCAAAATAAAAGGTTTGAACCTGGAATAACTTTTAGTTTTGTCTTAGTAAAGTTAAGCGTTAAAACACAATTTTTAGCATCTTAAAAATGCAGATTTTTGGCATTCTCAGTGGTAGTGTTTCAAACTTTTAAAAATGCACATATTTAGGTAAAAAGTGCAACCTTTCAAGAACTTAAAAGTGCAGTTTTGTAAATATATATTCAAAGTCTTGAAATTGCTAAATATTTTATCGTTTGGCTTTGCAAAAATTATTATCCGGCTCTAAGTCCCCAGTACATCATCTTTTTAAAGAAAGAAAAAACCTGCTCAAATCAATTAAACTTTGAAATAATTATCTTTACACTTTTACATATGTTTTTAGGTTCAAATGGTTTCTCAAAGTTTAACTGTTTTATGAATCATTGTTAATTCTTATTATTTTTCATTCATTTTAAATCCTTACTTTGTACATATTTACTATTCTTTTATTAGTCGTTTTAACCTCACAGTAGAGACTCACGAAGTTGGGATGGGACACCAACAGTTTAACCCATTTTATATTTTTTATAAATCATTCCCTTTATAAAAAGTTTAATTTATTGTTATCGTTATTGTTATTTTTCAAACAAAATATATCTCAAATGTTTTAGTTTCCTCATTCAAGATTTTAGATTCGTTAACAGGTTCAAAAAATATAAGGTATATACTGTATATGTCACACACAGGGTATACATTTATTTTTAGTTAGTTTTTCTCTATAAAGTATTATTTGTTAGACACGCCATATTATTATTACTTTTTCATATCTATTGTCCCATTTTCATGAATGTTATTTTATTTAATTATATAAACTGTAAATTCCTACATTTTAACATACGTATCTATCGTCGTTTTGTCCCTACATATACATAAAATAATAAACGCTACAAATGTTTTAAACAACATACATGTATATATTTTACTTTATAATAATTATATTTAAGATCACAAACTTTACATAATATTTTAGTATTTTTGAAGCTCCATTTCTATTGAATTTTTGCTCAAATTATAGTCATCATACATCACCTATATTGCTCTCATTACATCTTAAATTTATATATATGTAAATATAGTAAATAAATTATCATACTCTGTAGACACGCATCTCTATTTTCTTATATATAAAATTTTCATACATTTCAAGTACATTTATTTATTTTACTGTATGATAAACATACTACTATTAAAATTATTTGTATACATATTATTGATGTATATATGGCATAACTTGTATTTTACTCTTTTCCTTGAATTAATGAAAATTTACTTATCACAAATTTTTAAGCAAATAAATGAATAAAAATATCACTAATTATTTTTCTAAAATTGAGTTTAAGGACTATCTTCGAATAGACTCTAAGGGGTGTTTAACACCTTCTCATCGAGTAACCAATACCCTTACTTAGAATCTCACTGGTTTCGTAAATCAAAGCAGAGTTTACATTTACGTTTTCAAAAAGTGGTTTTTTGAATCTTTTCCTTAAAATTAGGTGGCGACTCTAAACAATTTTCAAAATCAGAGGCATAGCCATTTTATGTTGCAAACTATTTTGACCCGGTTCAAAAATAGGGTGCGACACTCATTGGCATGAAAATATTTTGATGAAAAACATCCAAATTTTGCTTTAGATCCTCATAGTGTAAGACTTGGACTTGCTTTAGATGGTTTTAATCCTTTGGTTCAATGAGTAATTCATATAGCATGTGGCCAATTATCTTGATTCCATATATTCTCCCCCATGGCTATGCATGAAACAATTTTATCTTTTGTTGTATTTACTTATTCTTGGACCAAAAGGTCCTGGTATGAATATTGATGGGTATCTCCAACCTTTGATTGATGATTTGAAAATCATATGAGGGGTGTAATTGAGACTTATGATGCTTTTATGAAATAAAATTTTAAATTATGTGTTTCTTTGTTGTGGACAATCAATGATTTTCGTGCTTATGATATTTTATCTGGTTAGAGCACTAAAGGTAAACTAAGTTTTCTAGTTTGTCACGTGCATACTTGTTATGTTTATTTGAAACATGGTCGAAAGCGAAGCTATATGGATCATTGTAGGTTCTTAGAGATAAATCATCCCTATCCTTCGAATAAAAGTTCGTTTGATAACACAAAAGAAGAAAGACTTCCACCACATGCTTTGAGTGGTGAAGATGTGCTTGTACAACTTAATACCTCTTCACAAAGGTCAGCCAATGACAACACAAGAAAAAGAAAACGAGATACTGTAAGATATGATAATTGGTAAAAGAAAAGTATATTCTTTAAACTTCCATATTGGAAGACTTTATTATTGAGACATAATTTGGATGTAATGCACATTGAAAAGAATATTAGTGAAAGTGTGCTAGGAACATTGTTTGATATTGAATGAAAAACAAAGAACACACTAAAATTTCCATTAGACTTACAAGAAATGAAGATCAAAAAGTTTCTCCATCCCACAAAAAAGGGGGGGATAAATACATTCTTCTGGCAAGTTATACAATGTCTAAAGATGAAACAATTTAATTTTGTCATCTCATCAATAAAGTTAAATTTCTTGATGCTTACGCTTCTAACATCAGTCGTTGTATCAAGGAAGCTAAAATTTTTGGGCTTAAAAGTCATGATCATCATGTTCTTTTTCAGCGCATTGTACCACTTATCATTAAAGTAATTTTGCCAAAAGATGCACATGACCCGTTAATTGAATTGTCATTATTGTGTAATGATTTGTTCTCTAAAGAGTTATTTGTGGAGATTTTAGATCTGCTAGATAAAAACATACGAATAACATTATGTAAATTGTAACGTAAGCTCTTGCCCATACTCTTTGATGTTATGGTTCATATGGCAGTTCATTTGGCAACCGAGGTGAAGTGGGGTGGTCCCATTTAATTTCGATATATGTATTACATTGAAAGGTTGGCTTCCTACTTAGAACTTTTCTTTTAATTGAAATGTATTAAGATATTAAAATATTTTACTTCATAGAGTTTTGCGAACCTTGAAAGGTTATGTACGCAAAAAATATCGTGCAGAAGGATCAATTGTTGAGGGCCATATTGCAAGGGAGTGTATGACATTGTGTTCTAGATATTTGATTGATATGGAAATAAAGAAAAATCGTCCAGATAGGAATTCTAATACTTCTAATATAGATCACAATAGCTTATCTATATTTAATTGTCGTGGCAAACCACTAGCAGGGGGTTCTTGGACATATGATACTTCTGAAATCAATCAGTCCCATTTATACATTCTCCAAAATTGTGAGGAAATCAGACCTTGGATTGAGTAAGATATGTTTCCCCTTTACATAATTTCTTACAAACACTTAGCAATTGTGTTGTATTTTTTATTTTTTTTTCAAATCTCCACAATCTATAGGGAACATTTAGAAACTTTAACAAAGGAGAATAATAGAAATATATTGAAGAGACACAAGGAGAAATTTCCTTTATGATTTGAAAAAAAGGTAAAATCTATCATTTGATGGTTCGTAATTTTTTTTTAAAAAAAACATTAATATTTGTGATTTTGTAATTAAAATACTACATGTGGTACAAATAAAAAAAATGGTGATAACCGAATTACTGAAGAATTACTAATTTTGGCAAGACCTCTGGATCCTCAATTTTTTTTGTTATAGCAGATTTATCTTGAATGATTTTTTATTTTGAACAATGGAATCCGAGCTAGGTTTGAAAACTAAAAATACTGATGTGATTGTGAAGAGTGATGAATATACAGGAAATGCTAATTATTTTGGAAAGATAAGAAGAATTTTAGAGATTCAATATATGAACAATTAATCAGTTATATTATTTTAATGTGACTGGTTTG
>JAGDQO010001226.1:0-46948 GCA_018342035.1 Solanum appendiculatum | reverse complement strand
GAAACATGGACAGTGAGGAAATAAGCCTTACACTACCACCACATTACAGAAAGCAGTTAACATAAGAACCAGGTTTACTGATCACACCAGCAGAAACTATGTAACATTAAGAAGCAGGGAATAGGGTCCTGGTTAACCAACAGAAGTCTACTGCGCAGAAGCCTTCAGAGTTTCAACAAAATATATAACAGAAGTCAGAGGAATAGACACTGAACCTTTTTATGCAATGGAACTTCTTAAAGAGACTTAACTCTCAACATTACTCAAAGATGAAGCTAAAAGAAATTATACCCAGATTAAAGAGGCAATATACAAGAGTGAAGTCCCAACGTTATTCAACTATAGCAATCCAGATTCAGTGCACCACCACAAGGTATAATATTATGCAATACACAAAAATACATGACATACACTAGTTCCAAATGTCTTCGGTGCTCAGTATGCTCTACAGAGTAGCTCATATGTCATCCTCAAGAATTTCAGAAGCCGGTCAAGTTAGTTCAGTTACTACCAAAGAGAATAGGCTTTTGTGGATTTATAAACCAGTCAATGACAATTTCACTCTCTCAATTAGAGTAAGAAGCAGAGGATTGCAACAACCATGAGAAATTCATCCCATTAAACATTAGGGGAAGTACGTAGGTAATTAATGTATTGAGACGCATTGCAATTCAAAGGACAGGTTTACACAATCTATCAACAGCAGACTACATGGGTTCCATTTAACACATCAGTACTTTCATATTACACCTTCAAGAAATTCTTAAGCTATTAATCTAAGATGCCCCGGGGAGGGCGAGCAGCGAGCCTTGACACAACAATAAAAGTTCTCCTTTGGCGACTTGTAGTCACGGATTCGAGGTGTGGGATTAACCTATTTGTAGAAGTAGAAGGGAAGGTTATGTACAGTAGGTATAAATTAACTCTCCTTCTACCCACATTAATTGTGGAGCAATTTGAGTACAGGATAAGCCCTATCTAAGATACCCAAATATGACTACAAGGTCTTCCTTCATTAAGAATATTTCAGACATCAACGGATAGTATTAGAACAACACAATTCCAAGAAAACAGACACCTATTAAGCTCTGGCCAACTGATTAAACTGCTAATGCAAAGAGCTACTTTGGGGTCTAGCTAGTATTCAATGAGCATTGATGCAAAACCTATTTGAAGTACAGATTTCAAGCGATAATCCAATCCAAAATACAAAGCAGAGTAAAGTGTTAGCATTTCTGGTAATTCAAAAAACTCAGAAGACACTAATAGCATAAACATCATATATGCCTAAACACGAGAAAAAAAAAAAAGAAATCACAAATGATGATCAAGAAAAAAGGAACACGCAAAAAAAAAACATGAAACTTTAACTATATTAGAAAGAGTTTATTGCACCTACCTGAGCTTTGTTCCTATTCAGTATTTTTACTACATCAACTATTAAGTTGATATAGAAAACTAGTCTATACACGCAAACAACGCCTCAATCTTTAAGGTAATGCTCAAGAAATCATTGTAGGCTCAGTTGGTTGTCTACCTGAACTTTTGATTCCCCTACCCAAATATTATTTTCTTAAATCAGAAACTTAAGATAATTGAAACACATTGTAGAGACTAATCAAGATCAAAGAGTTGGTAATTTATACAATCATGTATCAACAAAATCAATAAACCAAAAAAAATCTTCAATCCCAAATTAACATACTACATTATATATTTGTATTTTGAATTGAAAACATAAAAGAAAGTTCGAACCTTTAATAAGAAAACTGGCTCTTAATCCAGCCAGCAATCAACATACCCAAATACTATAATTTTTTAGAACTGATAGCATACCAAAAATGTGGTGAGTGGCTATGGCTGCAGTTACAGCTAGGGTTTTATCTCTGTGTGAACCGACAACAGAGCTCCTAACCCTAAGCTATCGTTTTAAGTATAATATTATTGTAATATATGAAAGCGCATCTGGTGTAGTGGTATCATAGTACCCTCCCACGGTACTGACTTAGGGTTCGATTCCCCGGATGCGCATAGCCTAGATATTCTTTTTGTTTCTAATTATTAAGTTTTGCACTTCTCCGGGTTTTTACTTTTACTCGTAACTTTTAACCTATCAACAAAAGACAATTATTTTTTTCTTTTCATATTTTACCTTTAATATTAATTACTTATTCCTCAAATCATTTTTCATGATCTAATATTAAACATCAACTAATATGTGTATTATAATAAAATATTCATTTCAAATGTAACCATATCTCTCACCTTCTCCATGATCTCATATGTTTAATGTCATCTTTTGTTTGTCTTCATGTAACACTGTAAACAAAGGCATAGCCAGCTTGGGGCTAGGAGGTTCATCCGAACCCCTTTTGGTGAAATATTATACTATTTACACATAGTTAAAATTATATTTTATGTATATAAAGTAGATGTTGTACTATTTTGGCTAGTTCGTGTGTTTACTTCTTCATATTTTGAACCTCTTTAGTGAAAATTTTAGTCTCGCCACTGACTACAAATAGAGATATAGGAATTCATACTGTATACACTTGAATAGACTTGGATACAACACTCGAAAGAGACAAGAAAAAGTCTCATGTCTTTATCTTTTTATTGTTTTTGCTTTCATCTTTTGATATAGGCTTAAGTCATCTCTGACCCCTTAAAGTTTACTGCATAATTCACTTAGACACCTCAACTAGGACTTGTACCTATTGAACACATGTACCCTCTCGAATTTGAACCAATCTGACACTTTATGCACATGTGGCACAAAAAGTGTAATGCACTCCTTGTTGGGCGCGTGAAATTAATATATTTACGTTTTTCCTTTTCTTTTTTAATTTTTTCTTTTATTTTTTTCATTATCTTTTTTAAAAAATAACAATCTCTTTCTCTTTATCTGCTGCCACCATTTCTTCATAATAATACACCATCATTTTTTTTTTTACAAATTTCCTTCTTCCTTTTTTTTGTTTTAATCTTCTTATCATGTACTATTAACTTTTCAGATGTAGAATTAACCCTTTATTTTTTTGTTGGAAAAAAATGGAGATCACCATCACAGTTCTTTGCCGGAAAATGGAGATCATCATCTACGCTTTTTTTTGTAGGAAAAGAGACCACCATCCACATCTTCTTTGCCGGAAAAAATGAAGACCATTATTCAAATATCTTCTCTCTCTTCATCTCCCCCGACCCACACCCCTTCTTCCCCACAAATAGAATAAAAACAGAAAAAAAAAATCGAAATCACAATAAACAAAGGAAGAACATATCTTTCAAGAAAACACTATCAATTCAAATGGGAATGAAAAAGAAGGCATAGAGAGAAATAAAAATCGTAAATTCATACTTTATATATATATTAAAACTCCATTTTTTCTATATTGAGAGTTAACAATGGTGGGCAAGTGTTAGGGAAAGAGAAGAAAGGGAGAGGTGGGGTGGAGTGGGCTGCAGTGCAAGGGGGGCGGGTGAGGGTGTATAATTTCCTTTTCTTTTTTAAGTTGAAATTTTTTCCTTTTTCTTTTTAAATTTAGATTTGTTTATATTTAAAATTTATTTTTATAATTATTTGATTCGATTATTGTACTCCCTCTGTCCAGCAATAGTTGTCCACTATTGACTTAGCACATCCCTTAAGAAACATTAAATAATAGGGGTAATATTACTATATTATCCTTTGACTTTTTAAATTTAATGCTTTGAGAAATGTGTTGGATAATAAATAGTATTTAATATCAAGGGTAAAATGGACAAAAAAGGTAAATTATCTCTTGATTTTTTAAATTGGACAAATATTGTTGGACAACTATTTTTAGTATAGTGGACAACTATTGTTGGACGGAAGGAGTATTATCTATTGTTTCTACTATTTTTTGTTATTATTTTTGTTAGAATAGGAATAGGAACAAGAATAATATATAAAATTCTACTTAGAATAGAAATAGTACATACGATCTACTAGGAAAAGGATTGTATTGTGGTGTCCTAATTGGAAAAAGAGTCTAATGTAGTGTCTATAAATAGAGTCTCAATGTAATAATATAGAGATACAATTCAATAATATTTTTCTCCAATATTTCTCAAATGGTATCAGAGCCTCTACGATCTTGGTAGAGAATCAAAGTGTCACGCCCCGAGCATATACCTTGGACGTGGTCGACACTCGAGAACTATTGTTGATCCCCAAGCGAACCGTTGGCCTGACTGACTACTTAGCAGAAGACTAACTCAAGCAGAATTAAGCTTTAAAACATAATTGAACCTTTTAATCTCAAAGTACTCAATTGTCTCAAAATACTCCAAAAACAATAATAGTTGAAATATACTTTAAAAAAGGAATATTGTAAACATACTCAAAACTAGAGGTGTCAAATGGGCCGGTTGGGTTGAAATTGTAGATATTAAAATGGATTGAAATAGAAATCGTGTTGGGTTCTGACCTGCCCAAATTTACTTTGGGCTCAAATGGGTTGAGCTCAAGTGGGCTAAAAAATGGGTTGGATTTTGACCCGCCAATTTTTTATTTTTTTTTAATCTCTACCAATTGAGCTAGACGGGCAACTTTGACCCGCCAATTTGACTCGCTTAATCTCAATAATTTTAACATATTGATATTTAACTTTTATAACCACAATTTGAATTTCAACTCAAGAACTTTTTTTAAAAAAAAGCTACAAATAGATAGATAAATCCTAAAAGATATTAAATAGATAATAATTCATACATTCAATATAAGAACCTACATTACAACAATGCAAATAAAAAGTCTTAAAACGGGATGAAGTTGAAAATTGAATTGGGCTCAATTGAGGATTCTCTTAAAATTGGTTAAGGATTGATTGGGTTGAGATTGAACCCAACTCAAATTATCTTGAGCCCAACCCGTAAAATTTAGGGCGGGTTACCTATATTTGGGTTCATTTTTGACACCCCTACTCAAAACTAACTATCTATGAAGCCTCTATTGTTCCAGACAAATGTCGGGACAAGATCCACGACACCTCAAAGCACACTACAACAAAGTGTATTTATAGCTACAAAATCTAAGCTATGAATTTTAAAATCGTAGCTATTACTTAGTAATAGCCACAAAAATTTAAATTCTGTAGCTATTTATGAATTCGTAAAAAAATTTAGCCACGAAAATGACACTAGCAAAGCTAATTTCTCATTTTTTCTACAATTACTAATAATTGTGACAATAATTGCCTAAATAGCTACAATTTTATTGCTACAATAAATTTTTGTAGCTGATCATAGGTTTTTGCCACGCGATAAATGTTATTGTAGCAATAGTAACCTTTTAGCCACAATAAACCACTTGAACCAAAATATAGTAGCTAAATAGTTGTTTTTGCTTCAAATTATTAAAAAAAACATGGCAATAGTTAAACAATATAGCCACGTCTTTTTTTCTACGATGAAATTTCGTAGCTAACTATTAATTTTTGCCACGAGTCAAAATTTATTGTAGCATTAGTAACCTTTTAGCATAATAAATTATTAAAAATAAAATATTGTGGCTAAATAAATATATTTACTTCAAGTTACGAAAAAAAATGTTATAATAGTTAAATAATGTAAACATACAATATGAGCTACAATAAAATTTAATAGCTAATTATTAATTTTTGTTACGTATTGCAACTTGTTATAGAAATAGTGACCTTTTAACAATGAAGAAAAGTTATTTAAAATGAAATATTGTGTCTAAATAAATATTTTTACTTTGAATACTAAAAAAAAACTCGTGGCAATAGTTAGCTTAATAATAGCTAAAATTACTTGTTAAAATGAAATGATTTAGCCACAAATTATTATTGTGATAAAATTTTGTTGCTTATAATTAGTTTTTACCATGAGTTGAATTTTTGTTATAGCAAATATTGATCTCGTGCAGTTAGAACTATCATTCGATTCTATTCAATACTACATATCTACTTGTGAATTTTAAATATAATTTCAATAAATATGTGATTATATCTAATTAATTTTTATTAACTAATTATATCAAACTTAAATAAATTCACTAAGTCTTATTGAAGCTTCATCTTGCTGAAATGCTTCCAAAATTGTTATTCGACTCAAACTTGTTTCATCATAATAATATTTTTATCGATCTAATGTTATTGGAGGTGCTAATCATTCGATTTAATTCAATTTTTACGGCTTGTAAGTCTTATTAAGACAATATTTTATCTTATTGCAACATGTTTTAAAAGTATGTTTAATCAATTTACCTTTTATTAAATATTGTCATATTTTATTCAAATATATAATATGAATTAGTCTAGATATAAATAGATAAATTGATTGTTTAGTGAATATAACTAATACACATAAATTATTATTGTGGTTGTTGTTGTTGTTCTAATAATAATGATAATAATGATAATAATAATAATAATAATGATAATAATAATGACAATAATAATGATAATAATAATAATAATAATGATAATAATAACGATAATAATAATGATAATAATAATAATAATGATAATAGTAATAAGAGTAATAATAATAGTAATAATAATAATAATAATAATACTAATAGTACTAATAATAGTAGTAATAATAGTAGTAATAATAGTAATAATAATAGTAATAATAATAATAATAGTAATAATAATAGTAGTAATAATAATAATAATAATAATAGTAGTAATAATAATAATAACAACAACAACAACAACAACAACAACAACAACAACAACAATAATAATAATAATAATAACGTATTAATTTTTTTGGTTTTTAAATTTCTTCTTTAAAGTTTTTAATTGTTTTTAAAAAATATTCTTATTTTCTTTATCGTGTATTTAAGTTAAGTTAATACACATATTTTTTTCGCCTTGTATCTAAACTTTTTTTATTTTACCTTCATTTTCTCTTTTATTATTCTATTGATTTTATTTACTCCTTTTATTTTCTTTCCTTTTGATTTGATTTCAAATTTAATTTTAAAATTCTAGTATTTAAAATAAGTTAATTTTGCACGGATATCAAAATAAGTGAAGAAAATCAAATAAAACATAAAAAAATTAAAACGTTAATTATTTTTTAACGTTTAAAAAAATAAAAACATAAAAAAACGTTAAAACTTTTTAATTATTTTTTTAAAAAATACACATAATTTTTTTAAAAAATAATTAAAAGTGAAAAGATAAGAAATTAATGAAAGAAAAAAAAAGGTTTAAAGTGAGAAAGAAAAATAAATATTTTACAAAGAAAGAAATTAAAATAATTAAATATATATAAGTTTAAATATCAATATGTACTAACTAATTATAAAATTACCAATTAAAAAAGTACAAGTGTCCAATTTGTTCACCCATCACATGCTTTCAAGAGAGTGTGCACACTCTCTGTGCCAAGTCGGGATTTATGGTGTATTTAATCCATTTTAAATTAGTTTAAGGGGGTAATAGGACCCTAGTTAAGTTTAGGTGTATCTCTCGGATTTCGGTCATAGTCTAGGGGGGTACTTGTGCATTTTCCCTAATAATAATAATAATAATATTGACATTTCATTTTTTAAAATTTTTTGTTATTGATAATTTTATTTTTAAATTTTCTATTTTAAACATAACATTTTAATCCATATAATTTTTGTATTTTCAATTCAAACTAAAAAAAAAAACTACAATGCAAAATTCACATTTTGTTCAAATTTAAATTGAAATAATAAAATGTTGTGGAATTATAATTCCCCTAGGATGATATAACTTGAATTTGAATTAATATTGTTGATATAAAAAAATGAATTAACTTTTTTTTTGGAAATTCTATCTTAACATAATTTTCAAACTTGAAATCTATGGTAATTGAACTGGTCAACACAGTATTGTTTTGCTTCTCCTATATTATATAGATAGATAAGAAATATTTTTTGATATTGACAGTTTATTTTATTTTAAAATATTCTATTTTTTAACTCAACATTCTAATCCATATATCATTTTAAATTCATATACAACAATAATAAAAAATATTTAGTGTGACCCTACAATGTGGGATCTGAAGAGAGTTGAATGTACACATAACTTAATCATATATTAGAGGTAGAGAAAATTATTTTGAATTTTATATAATTTTAATATTTTTAATTTAAACTTAAAACACTTATTAAAAATTATGTATGGTCATAACTTCAACTAAACACTATTTAATCCGTTTCATATTAGTTGTCTATTTACCCCTTACACAACTTTAAGATATCATAAATAAGAAGGGTAGTTTTACCCCTCAATTTTTTTTGGAACTTTACAAACTTGTTTTTATATATATATATATATTTTAAATTATAAGGGTAAAATGAGAAAAATGTAATTAATTCTATCTTGATTTCAAAAATTGATAAGTATTTTGGAACAACTATTTTTAGTAATATGAACAACTAATATGAGTAGAGGGTATCTCAGAAACAACCTTTCTACCTCCACGAAAGAATAGTAAGGTTTGTCGACACTTTATCTTTCTCAAATTCACTTGTGAGTTTTCACTAGATATGTTATTGTTGATGGACAACTAATATAAGCCAAAGGAGTATAATTCAGAATTTATTTTAAAAAGGGGTAGATAAAGAAACTAATAATATCATAGAAGACAAAGAAATATATATTTTAGAATAATATTTATTTCATATAAATAGTTGACTTTTCATTAACTTAAAGTAAAGTATATATTATTATTATTATTATTATTATTATTACTAGATAATTTTCTTTGTTATATTCGTGTTTATTTTGGGTACAACTTAGGGGCCGTTTGGTTGCTGGTTAGAGTTATGCATGTATTGGTAATGCATGTATTAGTTATGCAGGTATTAGTAATGCATGTATTAGTTATGCAGGTATTAGTAATGCATGTATTAGTTATGCAGGTATTAGTAATGCAGGTATTAGTTATGCAGGTATTAGTTATGCAGGGTTTATTTATGCAGGATTTAGTTATGCAGGGTTTATTTATGTAGGTTTAGTTATGCAGGGTTTAATAATTTCTTTGGGTGTTGGTTTGTTATATTAAAAATTAATAAAACATTATATACTTCTTAAAAAGTTAATTATTTGTTACCGTTATATCCTTGACTTTTCTTACCTTTATATGTTTATTTATTTTTTGCATTTTGTTTAGGCAAAGCTTTAGACATAAACTTGAATACCACATTTTTGAACTTTCTCATATAGTAGAACCGACGGATATATATGGCACGGGACCAACGTTGCAATAGTTGAAACTTATTGATATGCAAGTACATATAATTATGTATACATATAACAAAAATCGATACATGTAAGTTAACATCTGAGCAACACCGAGTAGTAATGCTAGATATTATTTACATGCATTTTGAATCAAAATATTCACTCATTGATGATATTCATTAGTTTTTCTTCTTTTTTTTTGGTTAAAAGGTAGACTTATATTATGTTACTTATGCATCATTACAAACCAAGTGAGTACATAACAAACTTGAGTTAATACTAGGTTCATCCATAATGGTAGAACCTATATTGTTACTTAGTCTAGTAGTACTAATAATTTCTATATTACTTATACTAGTACTAGATACATAATGTTCTTCCTGCATTTCAGCATAACATAGATCCATGATATCTTCCTCTACTGCGTGTTGGATAAACGATGGGGTTGTTGACCATTTTACAAAAACTTCTTCACCTTCCATATTAGCCCCTTTCTTTGCTAGTATGTCTTCCACTTGGTTTTTTTTAAGGTTGCGCCTGATTGTTATGTCATTCATCCCTTGGATTAATGCCCTGCAATGAAGAATAATGTTAGTAAAGGTTTCATGACCCTCACGTATTGCCTTAATGGCTTCCTTCGAATCCGATATTAATACAATATCCGTGAGTTGAAGGGTGTGAGATTATCTTAGGTTGTGATAGATGGCCATGATTTTCGTGTGGACAGTGCTCATTTCTGTAATTCTTGCAGAGAATCCTAATATCTAGTTCCCCTGTTGGTCTCTCAGAACACCCCCTGCTGCTCCCTTAAATGTGTTTGGATTGTAGGATCCATCTATGTTAAGACTATAACCTTTATTATTATACCTTTGAACCCTTTCATGATTTTCATTTTAACAAGACTCGTCATGAGATGATATTCTGTTGCACGTTGGAAAGGAGTATTGATTGGTGTTTCCAACTTACTGTTGTTATGGAGGTTATTGTTTCTGTTTAGCCATATATTCCATATGTAGAACAGAAAACCTATGTCTCAGTCGATCCTATATTTAATCAGGAAGTTTTTTATTTTCCTAATGTAGCGGAGTCATTGTTGGTCCCCTGTATTTGCTATGCTAGTGATCTTATTTGTGATTCCAATTTGTTTCCAGTAGTTCCTTGCTATATAACATTCCATGAATATATGTTGAATTTTTTCTAACTCCTCACAGGCATTGCATCTTGGATCCACATCCATTCCTATTTTGTTCAAATAGTGACAAGTAGGCTGCCTATCATGATGGCATAACCATAGGAAAATTTGATTTTATTGGGGTATTTTTGATCCCATATCCATTTGAAATCTTTTATCTGGGGGTGTATTTTATGGTTCTTGATTATTAGTTGACAAAGTGTAAAGATGCCAATATCATATATGTCCTGTTACAATACTATACGATATCAAAAGTAAATACAAAAGCATGAAAATGGTACTAAGAAAGCACTACCATTCTCAATGCATCCCGAGAGAAAAACTATTACCTCATGTAATGATGCTTAAAAAGCACTCCATGAACTTTGTGTTGCTCCAGTTGATACACTAGGTTCCTCTTGAGCAATTTGATCTTCTCCTTCAGCTGGAGCATCTTCTTCATCGACAACAATAATAGGAAATTTCAAAGACATGTCATTAGCAACTTCTTGAAGTTCAGTTCTTTCTATTTCATTAACTTCAGTTCTTTCTATTTCATTAACACCGTCTTTTGGCCACTCGTTAAACTGTCCAGTAGCTCCGTCCTTGCGAAATATCTCTTCCCATTCAGCAAATAATGGCCATTTGTTAAAGTTCATTGACTTGGCATTTGGATCAACCTAAGAAAAAAACAATTGCATGAAGTAACTGATAATATTCCAAAGACACAGATCATTTTCACCAAGAGAAAATATAAGAAACTAGCTTTAGTTTTCTAATAATTTAAACAATTATAAATCACCTTTATCAAGTTATCCCAAGCTTTTGGATCGTCAACTAAGATAGTTCCATCGCTAAATCGAAATCCTAAACCACTTAGACTCTTTACCAACGATATGGTCGTATAACGGTTTTTCCACTCTCTTATTTTAGAACAAATATGTGGTAGAGATTGCAATCCGCAATTAGGATGACAAGCATTCATGTGTTGTTCCAGTTCCATCAAATATCCATGTCTAAAGGTTCCATCATCTTCTTTCTAATCATTAACACACAACTTTTTTAATCCATCAACTAGAGTGAGTTCCTCTTTTGGAGTTCACACCCTTCTTGCCCTTTTCTGAGACATGTTAGACCTTCTTTTTGTGGGACTGCCAATTTTAATATGTAGAAATATAAAAATTCACAATTTATACTAACTTATGATTCACTTCAAAATTATACTAACTTATTTTCACATGTATTGTATTTGTCTCTCACCAGATTAACAAGAGAAAAAAAACAATATGAGAAGAAGAAGAAGAAAAGATAATCAAAGTTTAAGATATTGAAAGTTTCTAACCTCAAAGAAAGAACTTGGATTGAATTAGGAGTTGAGCATAAGGTGCTCTAAAATAAAGCACATCACATCATCAAGAAAGCCCCACCAGGCTAGAAGTTGCAGGTAATTGTGATAAATGTAGGATTTGGATCCTTTGGAATGAGAGTCTGGTGAATATAAAGGGATTAAATCTGTTTTACACTTTGAAGACCAACTAATGCACTGTTTAGTAAAGGATGGAAATAAAGGCATTATGGTTGAATTCACAGCTATCTATGGTCTACACCATTAAAATGGTCAGCACTAATGACACAAATAGGCTTGGCAGATTTGAGAATAGTTGGAAAATTATGTGGCCGAAATTTCAAAGTTAAAACGCCTAATGACACAAACTCAGAACGAAAGCCTCGAAACCTAAACCAACCATCATACTAGACCAAAAAGGACCTTCTGAATCTAAACGCGCTGACGAAATTCTCATCCGAGCATGTTTTATCAAGAATATACTCGGGTGAGAATTCTGTCAGAGTGGTTAGATTTGAAAGGTCCTTTTTGGCCTAGTGGGATGGTTGGCTTAGGTTTCGAGGCTTTCATTTTGAGTTTGTGTCATTAGGCGTTTTAACTTTGAATTTTAGTCAAAATTTGACTTTGGTCGATATTATTGATAAAACATGCTCAGATGAGAATTTTGTCAGCTCTATTAGATTAAGAAGGTCCTTTTTAGTCTAGTAGGATAGTTGGCTTACGTTTCGAGCCTTTCGTTTTGAGTTTGTGTCATTAGGCGTTTTAACTTTGAATTTTAGTCAAAATTTGACTTCGGTCGATATTCTTGATAAAACGTGCTCGGATGAGAATTCCGTCAGTGCTGTTAGATTCGTAAGGTCCTTTTTAGTCTAGTATGATGGTTGGTTTAGGTTTCAAGGCTTTCATTTTGAGTTTGTGTCATTAGGCGTTTTAACTTTGAATTTTAGTCAAAATTTGACTTCGGTCAATATTCTTGATAAAACGTACTCGGATGAGAATTCCGTCAATGCTGTTAGATTTGGAAGGTCCTTTTTAGCTTAGTATGATGGTTGGTTTAGGTTTTGAGGCTTTTGTTTTGAGTTTGTGTCATTAGACGTTTTAACTTTGAATTTTAGTCAAAATTTAACTTCGGTCAATATTCTTGATAAAACGTGCTCAGATGAGAATTTTTTCAGAGCTGTTAGATTTGGAAGGTCCTTTTTAGTCTAGTATGATGGTTGGTTTAGGTTTCGAGGCTTTCCTTTTGAGTTTGTGTCATTAGGCGTTTTAACTTTGAATTTTAGTCAAAATTTGACTTTGGTCAATATTCTTGATAAAATGTGCTCAGATGAGAATTCCGTCAGTGCCGTTAGATTTGGAAGGTCTTTTTTAGTCTAGTATGATGGTTGGTTTAGGTTTCAAGGCCTTCGTTTTGAGTTTGTGTCATTAGGCGTTTTAACTTTGAATTTTAGTCAAAATTTGACTTCGGTCGATATTCTTGATAAAACGTGCTCGGATGATAATTCCGTCAGAGCGGTTAGATTCGGAAGGTCCTTTTTGTTCTAGTATGATGGTTGGTTTAGGTTTCGAGGCTTTCATTTTGAGTTTGTGTCATTAGGCGTTTTAACTTTGAAATTTCGGCCACATAATTTTCCAACTATTCTCAAATCTGCCAAGCCTATTTGTGTCCTTAGTGCTGACTATTTTAATGGTGTAGACCATAGATAGCTGTGAAACTTACATAATTCATTCTTGAATTACAAAAACTGATACATTCAATAGACATACAATTGCATTTTTTCCTAAAGAAGTCCTATTTTTGCAACATTATCCTTCCATGAATAAAACATCAAGCTTCAAAAGTTGAATACCAGCCCCAACAACATATAATCAGTTGAAATAATAGCATCCGAGTACTTTGTATTTTTGACTGGACCTTTGTGATTACTCCAACTGTTGAATAATCTGCGAGAAAAGAAAAGTTGGATACAGTCTAGGAGAAGAAGAAACTAAAAACACCTTGGAGAAGATGATGAACTCACCATCAGGGTCAGCGAGCAATCTGAAGAGCATCTGAGTTGGTTTCTTACGAAAACACTAATGTTGAACCTAATCATGCATTTGTTATACAAAAACAACCTACTTTAAGCCCACAACATTCACATATATGTACATTTGTGGACATTCTACTAGGTAACAAAAAGTCCCATTTTGGTTAGACCTTACAAAATAGCTACACAAAAACCATTCAGTTCTTTAAAGCTTATCATTAATAATCATCCACATCATACTGTGACGTTCAAGTTCACCGATGCTTAAAAAGAACTCCATCCTATTTATGTTTTGAGTAATTCCCATTGCTGCTTTTACTCGTTCATCCGAGTTGTATATTTCAAATGCAGGGGATCCAATAATAGAAAATATCTTACCATATATCTCAGATAGATCACGCTCTCCTAGCTTGTCAATTAAAGAAGCCATCCTCTTATCATGACTTTCAGTAAATTGTTTCATCACCTCCATTAAACCTTTAAGAACAGTCTCATTCTCATCCTCAATTGCTTTTCTTTTTTTACATCTACCTTTTTCGTTGACTTTAGAAGACGATGCTTTAAAATTATTGCCTTGTTTCTGAGATTGATGGGTTTCACCTTTTTGAGTTGTGAATGAACTTTGTGCTTCTCCAGTTGATTCATTAGGTTCATCTTGAGCATTAAATGGACTTTCTGTTGCTCCAGTTGATATATTAGGTTCCTCTTGAGCAGCTTGATCATCTCTTGTGCCTGAAGCATCATCTACGTCGACAACAACAATAGGAAATCCCACAGACGTGTGATTAGCAATTTCTTGAGCTTCAGTTCTTTCTAGTTCTTCAACAGCATCTTCTGGCCTTTCGGCAAACTGTCCAGTAGCTCTATCCTTGCCAAATATCTCTTCACAATCAACAAACAATGGCCATTTTTTCAAGTTCATCGACTTGGCATTTAGATCAACCTAAGAAAATAAAAAACAAGTACATGAAGTAACTAATAATATTCCAAAGGCAGAGATCATATTCACCATGAGAAAATATAAGTAAGTAGCAATTCTCTAATGATTTAAAATAAATATCAATCACCTTTATCAAGTCATCCCAAGCTTTTGGATCATCAACTAAGATACTTCCATCACTATATTGGAATCCTAAACCACTTCGACTCTTTAGTTGCAATATGGTTGCATAACTCTTTTTCCATGCTCTTATTTTAGAATCAACATGTGGTAGAGATTTCAATCCACAATTAGGATGACGAGCATTCATGTAGTGTTCCAATTCCATTAAACATCCATGTCTAAAGGTTCCACTATCTCCTCTCCAACCATTAACACACAATTCTTTTAATCCATCTACAAGAGTGAGTTCCTCTTCTGGAGTCCATACCCTTCGAGACGAAGGTGCTAATTTTCTTGCCCTCTTTTTAGACGTGGTAGATGTTGCAGTTGTGGAACTAGCCATTTCAATCTGTATAATTATAAATGAGATCACAATTAATACTAACTTACAACTTACTAGTAAATTATTTTAATTATAACCAAAAACACTGTAATACAACTAGATTGTTCTGGCAAAAAGATAACGTGAAGACATATATACAAATTCACTACATATATTAAAAAATATATAGATATACATTGGGATTCACTATTTGTCTCTACAAACAACAATGTGAGACATACAAAAAGATTGACCATTCATTTTCTCAAAATAATTGAAGTTATTACATTTTACAATGAACGGAAAACCAAAAACAAAAGTGCATGAGCACAACAAAAGTAACCACATAATTTCAAATTATAAAGATTGATTTTCAAATATTTCATTCCACATAGACTGAGCTAGTTCATCCCTCCAAGTGGTCCACTCATCAGATGCTTCAACCATGTTAATATTTTCTTGTTCATGTTGGTTCTCCATGTGGAATTCCATTTCCACATCTAAGGGGTCAACTTCCATCTCTCTTCGAATGAAATTATGTATCAAACAACATGTACTAATAATTCTATTTTGAACCTTAACCGAGTACCACGAAGGACTTCTAAGAATTCCCCAATGTCCTTTTAATAGACCAAATGCTCTTTCAATAACATTGCGCGCCCTAGCATGCTTCATATTAAAGAGCTCTTCTTGACATCGAGGTGATGGATTGTCACCCTGCCAATCCTTTAGCCAATATCTATATCCTCGGTAGGGAGACAGAAAACCATTTCCATTTGTATATCCTCCATCACATAAATAGTAATTGCCTAAAATGTAAACAATAATATAATTACTTTAAAATATTATTCTATTTTTGATGTAGTAGAAATAGATATGTGTTTGTGTATTTAGCATACCCTGAGGTACTTTCAACCCATTTCTTCGTACAACAGCATCTCGCAATACGCGACCATCAGCGGCTGATCCTTCCCAACTAGGTAATACATAAATGAAGTTGAGACTTCTATCACAAACCCCCAAGACATTAGTTGCTATATCTCCTTTTCGTGTTCTGTATCTTGGCTTATATATTGCTTCAACTCTAATGGAAATGTAAGTACCATCCAATGCACCAAGACAACCCTATAAGATAAATTCAACTCTAAATACTAAAGGGCGATTAAAAATAAAAATACTTTTATCATAATATTTCAAATCTGTTTATAGTAAATCAAATGTTAGATTGAAATTTATCTACCTTAAACCATTTCCATCGATCATCAATATCATCTTCGAGCACCGGATTAGGTTTAACAAGTAACACTGCAGTTAGTTTAGGAATAGCTCTTAGACATTCATTAAAGGCTCGACTTACACTCCACCCAGATCTAATATAATCAACTTTGACAGACCTGTTCTTCTCGTGATGAGCTAAAATATTTAAGAACATTGCCAATTTTTCAGTACTTGACATATTTTTACTGTCAGTCAACCCTCCAATATTCTTGGCTAAGGAGGCTAAAATGTGAAAGGTATTTCTGTCCATCCTAAGCTTATCAATACATACAATATCATTGTCACGAATGAGAACATTTAGATGAGACAAGATTTTAGGAATTCTAGCACTCATATAATATCGAATGACCCGTCTATTTCTAGATTGTTTTCTTAATAACATGCTGTAAATAACCATAAAAAAGAAAATAAGGACAATATACGAATGCACCACAATCTCCTCAAGGATGATAAAGCATTCAACATCGCATAATCGCTGAGGATCCATAGACACCTATTTTCCATTTAAAAATTGCAACATCATTATCAAATCGAATTCCAAAAGAAAAAAAAGTATCAATCTTTTTACTTAACTATTTATTGCAGACAATTTAAATATGTATAGTAGGAAGGTAGTAGATGGTTTCATACTTGAATGTTCAATTTTATAAAAATGGAAAAGAAATATTAAAAAATAGGGTAAAATGTCCTTTTTTTGTTTGTCTTCAATAACTAGAATACTAATACTATTTTGTCACACTTCAGATACATCTTCATTTTTGCAGTTTTAGAAGCTAAAAAAAACTAAACTTAATGAACCCCTTTTCAGAAATCACCATTTTTGAACAAACAAACAAAACCCACATGAAATTTAAGTGTACTCAAACATCAACTTAACTAGAAAATATTGAGAAGAATTAGAATTTCTCGTCTCTTGCCAGATTAACAAGAGGAAAAAACAACAGGAGAAAACAAGACAACAAGAAGAAGAACATAAAAAAAGATAAGCTAAGTTTAGAGTTTCAGAACTACTAACCTCAAAGAAAGAACACAAGATTGAAAGTTTCTTTGACCTATTTGCCTCCGGAAAGATGAAGAACCATTCTAGATCTACAAATATGGAGAGAGGATGAATGTTTATCTTTGGAGAGAGGATCTGAATGTTTATCTAAAAACAAGTGGTGTATATTTGATTGAGAGTGAAGGGTAAAGTTGTCAATTTATATTTATATTCATGTATTAGTTATTCAGGTATTACTTATTCCATCTTCTACCCCGCATAAAATAATACATAGATTGACTCATTACTTATACATTTATTAGTTATGTGATTTTCTAATTTTCTAACCAAACATAGTATCATGTGTTTTGAATTTTATACCTTGACATAAAAATACTACCAAACATGATAAAGCTTATGCAACATTTTATACTTGAATAACTCAGCCCTTATCCAGTAACCAAACGGCCCCTTATTGTATTTGTTAGTTGTATACTAATAGTAGTAGCATTTGTAAAAAAGACAACAAAATATATATATATAAGGAAAAAAAAATTTCTCAAAGTTCTGCACCCTTTCCCTTCCCCATTTAAATCCAACCCCCAAAATCTCCCCCCAAAAAATTGAAAATTGTAAAAGATCCAAATTTTCCCCCCAAAATTTTAAAACCCAATAAAATACCCTACTCCCCTTCTTCTTAACAATCACCTTTTTTGTATGCCTCCCCTCCCCTCTTCCAATTCCTTTTCTGTACGCCACCATCCCCCCTTCCTTATCTTAGTTTTTGATTTGATTTGAAGTTTTTATGTAATGATGGTTTGCTATTTTTTTTTTTGTAGGTTTTACAACATGAAATTCTCCAAGTAGATGAGGTAAGCTTTTACAATATAAGTTTTTTTGCTTTACTCAGTCTCATGCATTAAAGTTCATGTTATGTGTGGATTCGGAGGAAGATCGAACCATCAAAATTTATATGAATGCAATTTTATTTTTTATTTTTGCAAGAGGTTATTTTTTTGATTTCAACCGATGAGTATTGCATTGGATTGTATTTATTTTTGTTGATGTAAATGTAATTTTCTGTTTGTATGAATTTTATAGTTGACATTGAAATTGCAGATCTATACATGCCGGTTTTAAGAACTTTAAAAATTACAATCTTGTTTACTTCTTTGCTTATTTTGCATTTTTTTCTTATATTTAGTTGTTAAAAATTTTAATCAAATAATTATACAAGATATGTATATATTTTCTCTCCTTGAAATTCTGTATATTACACATTTGCATATATAATTAGTTGATTTTGATTTTATTGATGCTAAAATATTTTATCATTATTAATAGGCATATTAATGGAATACCAGCATATAAATGACAACTTAGGATGGATGTTGATCAAGCTTAAGGTGCAATTGAAGATCGTGGAAGGAGAGGAGAAGACCATGTTGCTTTGGACTCCAATAAGATGGTGTCTTAAAAGAATTGTATATTGTTATGATTCTCAAAACTGTAAAATGCAATTATATGTAATTTAATAATTATTTTGTAATCTCAAAAATGAATCTGTGGCTATATTGTGTAACTTTTCTGATCAACAAAACTTTTAGAAAATTCTTTAATTTGTAATAATTGGATTGTTGAAATCTATTTTGGATTTTTTTTAGATACATTATAAAAATTCTTGTGATTAGTGATGCTTATGACAATATTCTTCAATTTATATCAATGAATTTTTGTAGTTTTGGCTAAACCTATATATAATTATAAAAAATACAACAATATATTTTCACTTTTCATATCAAATTAAAAAATAGCTATAATTTATGTATTTCATGGCAATAAGAATGAATACTTAGCCATGTGCAAAAGTATTTGTGGCAAATACTTTAGTTTTATAGCTATAGATTTTTTAACTCGTAGCTAAATACAAAATATTGTTACCAAAATATAAAATAGCCACAAATTTTAAATTTTAATAGCAAATAAATCAAGTCTTTTGCTACAATAGAATACATTGTGTATACAATATAAAATTGCTATAGATTCTATTTGATGTGGCAAAAGAATAAAATTATTTGCTACAAGTATATATTTTCATGTTAGTTCCTTAGTGCAAAATGACTTCAAACTAATTTCATACAAATAATGAAATATACAAATAATTTCAAACTTAAGGAAATTATTCCCCTCAAGTATCTGAGGTTATGAAATATATCCTCCCAGGATAAAATGACTCACGACAGACAAATAGCGGTACCTCAAATTTGTTGTCCGGCGAACCACTCAATGACTTGTAATCACATTTGAAGTTTTGAAAAACAGAATTTTTTTTTTACTATGTAGTGTTCTAACTTATGTTTAAAATTACTGAAAAATTCAGATATTTATAGCCCACAATGATTCATGCATTGTATGTGAAAAGGTGTCCTAGAAATATGAGGGGTTGTATGGAAATACAAAATGTTGCATTTATTTGACATGAGTATTCATGAATGGAATAACTTCATTCATACTTGCAGCACTTTCATATTTTTTAATGTACCAATCTTTATTCTATGTACCATTATTGTTGACACCCAATTTTGACCCTCCACGATATGAATTAGTTTTCGAACTTCTTAATTTCAAAACGATTTAGAATAGTAAGTTTTATAAAAATTCAAAATATTTTTCAAGTTTTGAAGTGTTTCTAGTCATTTTTTAAAATTATGTTTTAAATAATAAATATATTTTTATATAATTTTGTATATAATTAGTATATTAAATAAATATTTGAAAATCATCTCAAAAGATTTTACATTTAAAAAAAATATTATATTAATTTAGTTTAGTTCAAATTATGATTATAATTTTAAGTTAATCATTTTTATAATCAAGTTATTTGTTTTATTTAGTTAAGATTAAGAAGCTCATTAATTAATTTATATCAATTTGTCTTGTTTAACTCTTGGCCAAATTCACTTATTAATTCGATTTGGCTATGTTTGGAACTTTAATTGGCTATAAGTGTAACTCATATAGCCTTATCCCAATTATAATTGTAGCCACTCATTTACCTCCCTTTAAACCCAATATTTTGGGCTCCTTTTTTACATTCCAATAGACCCAGCCCAACCTTCAATTCAATATAACAATAGCAATCCTATACGGTGTCTTTCACAGAAGAAACCCAGAAACGTTAGCATCAACAGCAACGGATACATACAGGACAATACACGACAACAACAGCATCATACGGCGTCAAGGACGCGTACAGTCCCAGCTCCCGTCCTTTGTCTTCTTCTTCAACGTCCCTCGACAATCGTATCCTCTGAGATTCTCAGAAAGCAAACGGCGAGAAACAGCCTTTCGCCGTCTTTCCAGAATCACGCCCCTATGGCACTACAGTACAGCTCAAAGCACTCTGCAATTTCGTCCTTGTGGCCGTAGGATTGCGCCACGTCGAGTTCAAGGACAATCGAATGAATCTGAGCCGTCCTCCTTGCCTCCATAGCCCTTTGAATTTTGCTGAAAAGTGGCGAAAACTTTGACTTTTCTTGATCCTTGGGGAAGAATTTGAATGAGGAATTCAAATTTCGCCCTCTATTCTTATCCCAATTTTACCCTTTTCCCCCCAAATTATGAACCCTATCTCCCCGCTATATATAACCCCTTCTGTTTACTGTTTAGGGGTTGGAGATTCTTGGTTGGGTTTTAGATATAGTCCATGAGCTAAAGATTTCTTCCTTTTGATATACATATATAATTTCCGAATTCAAAATTCGAAAAGGTTACTGTTCAATTACCACTCGGATTTCTTGGTTGCTGCTTGGGTCTTCGTTTGTGTGTTAGGAATCGTGGAAGGACGCTCTATTCGTTGCTGTCCCAGTTTTCTGCTCGGAAAGAGGTAATACTCCTCTCTCGATAACACTCTCTCTTCATCTCTTTTCCAATTTCGAAAACCTCTATTCTGGGCTGATGTGTTAATGTATGTCACTGTGTTTGTGATGCTCTTAATATGATATATATGTTCTTATTCGATTATGTGAGTAAAACTTCGAAGATTCGCATATGCTGTTGTTTCTTTGCTGTTCTGTTTGAGTTTGCTTGTTATTTCCTCTCTCGAGTTTGTCGTTGGAATATCCTTGAAATTGTTTTTCTCTCGTTTGTAATGTAGTCAAGCATCAGGCGTGCTGTTCTTTCTCAGTTTGTTACAATGTGAGGTTCTTATGTTTATAGGTGTAAGTTTTCAAGATGGTAGTATAGAAATCGTGTAGTATTTGTTCCTCCCCCCCCCCAGATCCTGTCGTGTCTCTTTTCTGAATGTCTTCCTTTATGCTTTCTTTTCCTCCAGCATGTTTAACTTGTCGTCTTCAGATAGGATTGGTCCTCAAGTCATCACGTTAGAGTGTAGAATGGTTCTGTTTATTTCTCCTCAGCATGTTACTCAATATATGCGGTGAAAGGGTCGCAAAAATTGAATATTGTCATTTGTGTAGAAATCTGATGCATTATGGGGTTGATTGTAGGAATATTATTTTGATCAGCAAGTTCATATTATCCCCCTGTTTATCGTGTGAATGGTTTAGTTCCAAGTTTGGCTCATCAATGTTCAACTTGTCACCTATGAATATGAGTTTGTTGAAGCTTGAGTTTAACTTTGGTATAAGCTGTTTGAGTCTTTTTCTAGTCCAGATTTGAAAGTTATATTGTGGTGTGTTGTTTTAGCTCTTCTTCAGTTGTTTACTGTGTAGGTTTGAATATCTAACTAACTTTGATCAGTTTTAAGCATGTTAAGCTTGTGTTGTTTTCTCTTTTCTTCAAATCAATTCTGTTAATCAGGTGTCGTTTTAGAGAAATCATGGTCTGTGTTTGAACTCTAAACTCATTTGTTTTCTTTCAAAATAGCTACAGTCGGTATGAGTGTTTGTCTTTTAAGTTATTTGGTACCAATCCTGTTATTTACGTGGAGCTGTGTTTTTTTTGGATCTAAATACGACTGTTGATTTTTCGATTTCGATAAAGGGCTTTGGCTGGTTGCTTATATCAATAGGTTCATGGTGCATATTTTCTTAAAAACTGTTCAGTTTAATATATTGCTCTGTCATAAGTCAACTACCTTTATTCCCCAATTGTTTTCAGTACTAGGCTTATTGAACTGTCGATTTCTCTTGTTACCTGTTAGTGTGCAATCGTGAAAGAATTTTGGATTTGTTTAGTAATTATTCTTAGCTGGAAAGTTCTAACCATTTCAACAGAGATTTCAAATTCATAGCCACTGTCAATGGTCTGCTACATTGCTTAGCTTAATTTATTTGTTTTGCTTTTGTTTAAATATATTAAGTTGTATTCTTTTGACACATCTATTATTTTTGTGATCAATTAGTCTTCTATGAGCTACGGTTAAGAGATATTATTATTGAGTACTAATTCTTTTTCTCATTTTGCTGCATGTGAAATCTGCCACGAGTCCTCTTGGACTCCATCTTTCACCTCTTTGCATTTTCCAATTGGGCCATAGAGGCCCAATCCTTCTTTTATTGAGTCGGCCGCCAAATAAAATCGATGAACAGGTCCCCGGAACTGAAACACAGGTCTTGGAGGCAGAAAAATGCAGGAAAAGGCTGATATACATGCTGATGTACAACATGTGTATACAAAAAATGGGATTTTGAGCCACAAGTCAAAATACAGCAAACCAGGGCCAAAAATTGAATTACACGTTGCAGGAGTTGAAGTGTTGTATACATTTGGCGTATAGTCTATTATACAGAAAAAAGGTCAAAATACGGCCCATATACAATGATATACACTTGGTTGGGCCCAAAAGGCCATGAAGGCAGCAGCTCCTCTTCTGTTATTTGGTCCAAAAGCCCATTTATTTTTACACAATCTCAACGAAGTGCCTTTTGATCATCCTGAACACATGTATCTACATCGTAAAAAGTTGCAGGTTGAATGACACCAGTACATTGAATTTACGAGTAGCCAAAGCGAAATAATTGAATGAAAGAAATGAATATATAAATATATACGCAAATGGATGTAAAGAAATAAAGGAGTGAAATCATTCAAACTTGGGAAAAGGCTCAAATATGCCATTGAACTTTTAGAAAAAGCTCATTTATGTATATATTTAAAAGTTTGGCTAATATATGGCATTGTTGTTAAAGAAAAGGCTTATCCATGCCATTTTTTTTAACTTCGATTTTGCAAAATTCCTTTCGACACCCCAAATAAGGTTTAACATTTTTCAATTGTAGTTTTTGGATCAAATGTACTCTTTTTGTTTTTCTTTTTAAGAACACCAAGGGCAAATGAAGAATATTAACAATTTCCAAATTTTAAACTTTATTAATTCTTCATGAAATCACTTCAAATTTCAAGAGTAGTTTTCTTTCGAGTTAGGTACCAAAACTCAATATCTTTTGAGCGTGAATTCAACATAACTCAATGAGATTTTTGAAATTTTTTTAAAGTTTCAAAACTTCAACATTCTTTAATGGTATAATTTTTTCTCCACAACTTCAAATCATTTGAAAATTTGAACATACACTCAAAAAACACAAGGGAATAAAGATCTAACGTCAAAAACAACTACAAAAACACGAATCAAAGCAAAATTTTAAAATTTTGGGACTGATTTTTAGTTTTTTGGAATATTTTTTTTAATACGGGTAAATTTTTTAAAATCTACAAATGATTTTAGAATTTGATTTAAAAAAAAAAAGAAATTAATGATGTAGCCGAAATTTGAGATAATTTCGTGAATAATTAAAGAAGTTTGAAATTTGGAAATTGTTAATCTTCTTCATGAGTTTTTGGTGTTCTTAAGGAAGAACAAGCAAAAATAGTACATTTGATCCAAAATCAATTGAAAAATATTAAACCTTTTTGGGGTGTAAAAAATGGTTTTGCAAACCGGAGTTAAAAAAAAAGGCATGGATGAGCCTTTTCTTTAACATCAATGGCATATATGAGCCAAACTTTTAACGGATGGCATAAATGAGCCTTTTCTGAAAGTTCGACGGCATATTTGAGCTTTTTCCCTTTAAACTTTACCAATACTTACTCATCTTTGAACTCAATTTGGGAGATTCTCTAACCGACAACGATCACTATGAGTAATGTAATGATACAATGTCAAACCCATGCTGTCAGAACTGTCCTATACCTTGCCGGGATAAAGAACATCTCAACTAAGTTGATCCACTATCTACTCGAAAGCAAATATGAGTCTTCTAAAAAGTACGATCCTTTACTCATATTGGCCTCATGGTTTATGAGGAATGTGAGTTGTTTGAACTCATTCCCATATCAATGCTCAATACTACTCCAATAAATATATACTCATGCTCAAATGACATAGTCTTTCTCAATTTGAGGTAATTGCTCAAAATATCTTCTTAAAAGAGGTAACTGCTCTAAAATATCTTTGAACTCATTAACTTATTTAGAAATCGAAGTTTCTCTTTCCTCAATGTAAAAAGTGATACATTTTGGAATACTTATTTCCCTTAAATTCTTACTCAATTTATGTTTGAAAACTCTTTCTCAAAACTCATTTTTTGCTCTCCTCATAAATCAATTTAAAGAAAAAACATTTATTTTAGAAAGATTCTCAAATTTAACTCAACAAGAGGTTAATTCTGAAATATAGACATGAACAAATAACATCAAGGATCCCGATACAATAATAAATAACTCAATACTCAGGAATTAAGAACTCATAACTCAACAATATAACTCGTCTCAAGAATACTCAAAATCAAGGATAAAACCCTAGATTACTCTTTTACTAAACTTAGACATATGTAGGGCGTGATGACAAACTATTCCAACACTATGATAGCCTTACATACCTGGAAGAATAAAGTTCTTGTTGAAATCGGCAAAAACTCAAAGAATGCTTTAAATCCTAGCTTTTCTCCTCTGGGAACCTTGCTCTAAGACTTGGAGTGATAATGAATGTAAAAGATCGAGTAACACTATTTAAACCCTTAAGTAGGTGTAAAAGGGCCGGGGTTTAGGTTTAGAGGGGGTGAGAAAAGACCAAAACACCCTTACTTAAAACTGTCGAACAAGTCCTACAGTTGAGGTCTTCGGTCCATAGGAATTCCTACGGGCCGTCTTGACCAAACGTAGAACCATGTACTGTGCTCAAAATTGGACAAACTTTCTACGATTCCTTTCTACGGATCGTAGAACTCTCTACGGTTCATATGACCCTCTTGTAGAACCCAAGTTCGAACTCAAAATCTCTTTAAGTGTATATCACTCATACGGAGACTATGTACGACCCGTAGAACAAATAAAGGCTCGTCCTGTCAGTCCATAGATCAAAATTCAAAAACTCAAAAATCTTGACACTTTACGCGAAACCATTCTACGATCCATAAGATCCTTTCATAGACCTCAACTTTCAACTCAAAATTTTGCTAAGTCTAAATCAATCTACTGGCACCTCCTATGGCCCGTAGAACCTTCTACAGTCCGTAGGTCAGTTTCGTAGGACCAATTCTCAGCTTCTGCAATTTTCCTTTCCAAGTTTGGAGGTGTTACATAAAGATCTTCTATTGTCGGCGGATGACTATTACCCATATATATCGTCAATCTGGTCAATGATTATATTAGAGAAAGTTTGGTTATAGTGTATCTTCCGGTGAGTATTTTCTCATACTAATATGTGTAGCACCGTGACATCTTTTCAGTGACTACTTTTTCATATCTAATTTTCATAGCACGGTGCATCTTTCAGATGACTACTTTCTCATATCTGATTTGTGTAGCACTGTGCCATCTTTTTGGTGTCTACTTTCTCATATATAATTCGTGTATCACCGTGCATCTTTCTTATCACAACTTTTTCATATCCAATTTGCATAGCACCGTACATTTTTTCATCGACTACATTTTCATATCTGATTTGTGTAGCACCGTGCATCTCTCTAGAATACTTCTCATATTTAATTTGCACAGTATAGTGGATTTTTTTGAACTACTTTCTCATATCTAAGTTGCATAGCATCATGTATCTTTTTGGTGACTCCTCAAATTTAATTTGTGTAGTTTTATGCGTCTTTATAATGACTCCTCAAATCTGATTTGCATAGGATCATACTATCATTCTGATCCTACCCATATAATTTTCTTTTCTAGTAGGGTCATGTCGCCAATCTGACTCTATCCATATAATTCTCTTTCTTAGTAGGGTTATGCCATCATTTCAACTCTACCCATATAATTCTCTTGCTCAGTAGGGTCACGCCATCATTCTGACCCTAATCAAATAAATTTATTTTTCAAAGTATGACCACTTTCAACCATCAAATCTAATAATCTGGCTCATGAAAATGTATTTTGACTAGTTTACGATGACTTTCTTGTTTAAGATATACTCATCTCTTGAGATGATCCATATATTTTATACCAGATTTTAAGCATTTTCCAGTGACCATTGCATTATTTTGACAGATCTGAGTTTTCTTGCAGTGTTTTCTTTTTGTTTCATATTTACTTTTGCCAAAATAAGGGTATACTATGATATTTGGGCTGGATTACAATAATATTTTTCCTCTCGTGGCTAAAATAACATATGTCCACTTTTTTCTATCTATAGTTATTGTTCCATTGGTCTTCTAATCAATTGGACACCAAGAATGTATTTCTAAATGGTGATCTCGAGGAAGAAGTTTATATGAGAAAACTACCTAGTTTCGTTTCTCAGGGGGAGCTGATATCCTTGTGTGTCGATTGTCTAAGTCACTCTATGGTCTGAAACAATCTTCTCAAGCTTGGTTTGTGAATTTCACATTGTAATTCATGAATTTATCATTTGGTATTTTATCGACATTATATCTAGTATTTCATCAAAAGATCAAGCACATTGAGATTGACTGGAATTATGCATCAAATTCAGTATTTCATGAGAAGACTAAAAATATTGAGATTGACTATCATTTTTGTGAAGTCGAGTGATCAACTTACATATATCTCACCAAGCCCTTCATCAATTCACGTATTTATTACATTTGTAACAAGTTAGGTACAAATGACTTGTATCTACCAACTTGAGGGAGAGTGTTAGAAAAGAAATAAGAACAAGCATAATATATTTAATCCTACTTAGAATAATAATAGAAATAGGAATAGTATATAAAATACTAATTGGAAAAGGATTATATTGTAGTGTCCTAGTTGAAAAAAAGTAATGTAGTGTCGATAAATGGTCTCAATATAATAATTGTAACGACCCTTTCAGACTCTATGGGTAAGCTAATCATGAAGGAAATCAGGTGAGGAAACTTCTGGGTAGTGAGTAAAAGATTTCAGGCTAGGGTAAGCTTCGGTGAAATCTAAGCAAGATAAAATATAGGGCAATATGGGAAAAGGATTGGATAGAACATCACAAAAGTTAATTTTTCTTTTAGATAAGAAGTTAAGGAGTTTGTAGGATTTTTTAGAATATAATTTGAGTGAGTAGAACTCCCAATATCAAACTTGACGTGAAAGGATTAGGTTGGAACATCAAAGTTTAAAGGTGTGTAGTGCAATGAGTAATTTTGGGAGTATTTTTGAGTTTCTACCTTGTGCATGTTGCTACAAAGGGTGATACATCGTTACAATTGCCAAATTAATTCTTGCTATAGCAGGCAGTTCTATTACGACGACACCGCTATGGCGGGGTAAGTCGCTGTAAATGCAAAAAATTTCTCAAAACTGCTTATTCTTATGCAAGAACCTTTTGGAGAAGTGCAGAGGTGACCTAGGTAGATTTTATCATTTTTCTGTCGGGATCTTTCGTAAAGGTAAGTAAATTTCTCCCCTGACTTAATACGATTCTTAATCTTAAGAATCAATAGTTGTGACTCTGAGGGAGGGGGTGGCTTGACTTAGGGTGGAAAATCGGGCATAGTAAAGATTGTTGAATGTATAATATTTATTCATGATTTTGTTGCCAGAATCACTAATGTGAACCATAACATGGATAGTTCTAGGTGAATTAAGGGTGGAAAGTAGGGTTGGGTGGAATTATCATGAGACTAGCCTTGGGTTTGGGATTAGGATATAATCTGGATATATTTAGGCCATTTGGGATTGATTTCGTGTGGTATTATTGTTTATAGACCAAGAACAAGCTAAGCTTCATAGCCAAGAGAAGGATTAGAGGTTCAGTAGAGCATTCAACCTTAATTTGAGGTACGTGATGGTTAAACTATTTTTCAATTTATGTTATGTGAGAATGTTAACTGTTCCATTAGTAATACTTGTACAATACATGTTTAGGGGTTAAGGGAATCAATGTGAAATGATACATTTATTGTTGTCAAAATTTATGTCATAAATCTGTCTTAATTTCTTATAGTCTTGCAAGTGTGGTTATATTCAGTCTGGTTGTGATTGTGTGAGGTTTGTGATTTTCTGTTGGCTCGGGTAGCATGCCTTATACATATTATCAGTTGGCTCGTGTACATGCCTGGTACATGTTGATTGTTTTGCTGTGTGTTGGTTCCATGAGTGGACTGTTTTTATTATTTGATATGATGTTGGACATGTTTATTGTGGTTAGGATGACGACTGAGAGTCATCTTTATTACTAACTTTCGGTTATTTTTTCATATTTAGTAATACTTGGAGCTGGCTAATGATCCTACTACTACACTGTTGATTTTTGTGTACTGATGTTGCACTTGCTCTTCTTTTGTTGAGTACAGGGAATATTCCAGCGGTTGCTACGCGACCTCAGTTGGGAGTTCTACATTTTCTAGATCTAAAGGTTAGTTGCTTCTTCCGGGCTACAAGGGATTCCTCCATTTTTCCTAGTCCATTGTTCAAACTTAGATTTCTTTTGTTTTGTGGTTGCAAACCTGTATTCTAGACTATGTAGATGTTTAGGTACACGACTTTTAGATTCTAGAGGATTACTTCAGCATGTTTTTGTTAACTAATGATTGTTTGCTTTAAATAAATGATACATATTACATTTAATAGCTCAGTTGAGTTCTTATTGGGTTGGTGATTGGTTCTCCTATCAGGTCGTTTAGTATGGGTGCCTCTCATGATGGTTGAAAACTTAATAAAGATGATATTAGAGCCCTAGATTTGTTGATCTCGCCATACCAAAATAGGTCTAGTAGAGTCTTGATGAATGATACAGAGATATTTGTACTTTTCTTCGAGAGGTTACATGAATTTAGGAAATTATCTCTCTTTTTTTCCTTTGTGCTATGACTTGATTTCAATTGGTATCTAGTGATCCAAATTGGTATCTGACTTCCTTCATCCTTTGTCCGTAGATGGTTGACACCAGGCAAAAAGAAGTGAGGGTACCATCTCCAACTATGGAACTGACAGTACGAGGAAGAGAAAGGGGCAGGGAAAGAAGAAGAGCAACATCCACCAGAGGTGGAGCTCAGGAAGTGAATGGGCCAAGACCGGTTACCCCTCCCCCACCCCAGGATCATATTGAGAAAGAGGTCGAGGTAGAGTATGAAGAGGGTGTGGAACCATTGGTGACATTTTTGGTGTGCCTGCCTTCCGCCTATGACTTCTGAGGTTGTTCAACAGGTGATAACATTCCTGAGTGGGTTGGTGGGTACTAGAGCCACTCTCACTATGTCAGCTACTCAGGCTCCAAGTGTTTATCCCGTTGCTAGAACAACACCCAGGATGGATAAAGCTTTGGGGACTAGTGTGTTCTTCTATATGTTATTAGGCCCTCTCATGACCGGGAATGAGCATGAGTTGTTGACCAAATTTTTGAAACTGAAGCCTCCATCATTTCATGACTGTCAAGCTGTGGAGGGATCATGTGGAGTGTCGTTCATCAATTTTGCCTCCTATGACTTAGGCCTAGTTTCATGCCTTTTTTAGAGAAATATGTACCTCGCATTCTCAGAGGTCGTAAAAAGGATGAGTTTCTGGCCCTTGAGTAGGACAATTTGTCTGTTGCAGCTTAAGAGGCTTAGTTCCACACTTTTTCTTGCTATGTTATTGAACTTTGGGACAGTGAGTAGGAGAGGATTCGTCAGTATGTTAAGGGATTGAATATTGAGTTGCAGGTTTTATCAGTGCACATGACTTCTGCTTGGAAAAACTTTAGAGGTGACAGAATATGTAAAGAAATGTAGGTGGCTAGGAAGGTCGGACATGCTAATGTATGGGCTAAGAAATCCAAAAGTATAAGTAACTTTAGCGGTTCTTACTGTAGATGTCCCAGTCAGCAAGTGTATTCAGCCCGTCCTATTCAGTCAACCTTGCTAACTTCTACGGGTGGCCATTTAGGGCTCATTCAGCAGTCTTCGGGTCCTAGCAGTCAAAGAGCTTATTATTATTTTGTCAGCAGGACATCTCTTGATCGAGATTGCTTTAATTGTGTAATTTGGGTCATTTTAAGAGGGAATGTCCTTTCACACTGGTAGGTAATCAGATGCAATAATAGACTAGAGCTATATTTTTAGTATGTGAGGGTAGCAATGGTAGGGGATGCCCTCAGGGTGGGCGAGGTAATAACCATGGATGTTGTGCAAACAAAGGTAATGGTAACGCGAAAAGAGAAGCGTCATAGAAAGTTGGTGGTGTCACTCGAATTGAGGACAAAGCCAAATGTTATGCCTTCCTGAGCAGCTCTAAGGTTGAGGCATTTGACGCCGTGATAACAAGTACTATTCTTGTCTGTGGATGAATGACTTCTGATTTATTTGATCCAAGGTCTACATATTCTTACGTATGTGTTAAATTTCTTGGGTCTTGATTTGATTTGTGATACTCTTGATGCTCACATTCATGTTTCTACCCTGGTTGAGGAGTCTGTAGTAGTAACTGAGGTGTATCGTACATGCTATGTGGTGTTTGTGGGTCTCATACTTTGGTATATTTGGTTACTTTGAATATGTTAGATTTTGATGTGATCTTGGGTATGACTTGGTTGTCTCCTTATCATTTTGTGTTAAACTGTAATTCTAAGATAGTAACTCTAGAGATTCTGGTAGGAATAAACTAGAATGTGTGTACAGACCTAAGCCACTGGAGATCATATCCTTTATTTGGGCTAGGGGATTAGTGGGGAGGGGTTGTTTAGCCTTCTTATCCCACCTTCGAGATGTTAGTGTGGAGTCCCCTTATTTTGAGTCATTTTTAGTGGTTTCAGAATTTCTGAAGATATTTCTTATGGTTCTATCAAGTATGCCTCTGGATAGGGATATTAATTTCTCTATAGATTTAGATTTGGGCACTCGCCCAATCTATATTCCTCATTGTATGGCTCCAACAGAGTTGAGGGTACTCAAAACTCAGCTTTAGAAACTCCTAGATAAGGGATTTATTCATCCCAGTGCTTCACCTTGGGGTAAGGATTATAGTATGAGGATGCGTGTAGACTATAGGAAATTGAACAAGGTTACCATCTAAAAAGAGTATCCATTTCCCCACATAGATGACTCATTTGACCATTTGTAGGGTGCTTCAGTGTTTTTGAAAATTTATTTGAGGTTAGGGTACCATCAGTTGAAAATTAAGCCTAACGATATACCTAAAATGGATTTTAGGACTCGATATGGACATTATGAGTTCTTGATAATGTCATTTGGATTGACCATATGTCGACGACTTCCATGAGTTTGATGAGTAGTGTCTTCAAGCCATTTTTGAATTCCTTTGTGATTGTGTTTATAGATAATATTTTAATCTACTCTGAGAGTAAAGAGGAGCATGCATAGCACCTTTGTATTGTTCTAGGGTCCCTAGGAAGATAGAAAATGTATACCAAATTTTTGAAGTGCAAATTCTGGTCGTATTGTTCTAGGGTCCCTAGGAAGACAGAAAATGTATACCAATTTTTTGAAGTGCAAATTCTGGTCGACTTCGATTGCCTTCTTAAGATGTGTGGTTTCAGAAAGAGGGGTGATGGTAGATCCCCAAAAGATTGAGGCAGTTAAAAGTTGGGTTTGCCCTAGCTCTGTGACTGAGGTTAGGAGCTTTATGGGTCTTGCTATCTATTATTGCAGGTTTGTGAAGAACTTTGCTTCATTGCTTATCATTTGACAAACCTGACTCAGAATGAGGTGACATTTGTATGGTCTGACAAGTGTGAAGAAAGCATCCAAAGGATCAAGACCCACTTGACCATCACTCATATCCTATCATTACCGGTTGAAGGTAAGGATTTCATTGTGTTTTGTGATGCTTCCCATTTAGGGTTGGGTGTTGTCTTAATGCAGGATAGGAATGCTATAGCTTATGCTTCAAGAAAGTTGAAGCCTCACGAGATGAACTACCTAACCCATTATTTGGAGTTGGCAGCGGTAATATTTACACTTATGATTTGGCGACATTATCTCTATAGTGTCAGCCTGTTAGGTGTGAAGTGTTCATAGACTTTTGTAGCCTACAACATGTGTTTACATAAAAGCATTCAAATCTAAGTTAGAAGAGGTGAATGAAGTTGTTGAAGGATTAGAACATTACCATTAAGTATCATCCGGGTAAGGATAACGTGATGGCACACACATTGAGTCAGAAGGCACACACATTGAGTCAGAAAATTGTCAACATGGGCACTTTAGCTTGTTTGGAAGTGTCCATGAGACTTTTGTCTAGAGAGATCAAAACTTTAGCATCGGACTTTATGAAATTCAAAATTTCAGAAAAAGATGTAGTGTTTGCTAGTGTCAAAGTTAAGACTACATTCATGGAGGAAATCAAGACCAAACAATTTATGGATGAGCTGTTGAACAAGCTCCGAAACAAGGTGGTGTTTGGTGAGGTCCCGTATGCCACACTGGATGCGTGTGGAGTGCTATGTTTTAAGGGAGAATTTGTCCCTAGGATTGATAACTTGGTTCAGAATGTGTTGGCAAAAACTCATGGCTCGCAGTACTCGATCCATCCGGGAATAGCCAAAATGTACCGAGATTTGAGGCAACCTTATTGGTGGTCAGGGATGAAGAGGGACATAGTTGTATATGTGTTCAAGTGCCAAAATTGTTAGAAGGTGAAATATGAGTACCAAATGCCGTAGAATTGCTTTACAAGATGCCCATTCTTGAGTGGAAGTGGAAAATGATAGCTATGGACTTCGTGGTGGGCCTTCCTAAAACTTTGGGAAAATATGATTCAATTTGGTTTATTTCTGGACAGGTTGACTTAAATCATCCCATTTCATTCCAGATAGAGCGGATTAGCACTCCCACTAGTTGGCCAAGATTTTCATCAAGGAGATAGTAAGGTTTAACAGGGTTCCCCTCTCCATCATCTCAAACCAAGGTACACAATTTACTTCTATGTTTTGGGGAAAGTTACACGAAGAGTTGGGAACCCAACTCATGTTTAGCACATCGTTTCACCCTCAAACATATGTCAGTCAGAAAGGATGATTAAGGTGCTAAAGGAGATGCTGAGAGCCTTTGAGATTGATTTTGGGGCCACAAGGATTGGTTCTTACCCTTGTGTGAATTCTCATATAATAACAATTATCACAACAATATTGACATGGCACTATTCGAGGCACTTTATGGGATGGAATGTAGATTGACCATATGGTGGTTTTAGGCAGGTGACGTGAAGCCTTTAGGAGTTGACTAGGTAAGGAAAGCTCAGGAAAAAGGTAGAGGTATCAAAACCAAGCTATTGGCCGTCTAGAGCAGGAAAAAGAAGTATATATATCACAAAGTCAGGGACATGGCATTTCAGATTGGTGAATAGAGTTTGTTGAAAGTGCATCGATGAGGAGTGATGAGGTCCGGCAAAAAGGTTAAGCTTAGCCCCTGGTATATCAATCTATTTGATGTTCTCAAAAAAGTGGGTTAGGTAGCTTACAAGTTTGATTGCCACCCAATCTGTCTGCAGTCCATCCAGTTTTCCACATATCCATGCGAAAGAGATACCATAGGGTTGATAAGTATATCATCAAGTAGGATTCAATCCTACTAGATAAGGATCTTTAATACGAGGAGAAGTTAGTTGCTATTCTGGACAAGGATGCTCGCAAATTGAGAACGAAGGGAATTCGATCAGTGAAGGTTCAATGGAAGCATCGTCTGGTTGAGGAAGCCTATTGAGAAACTGAGAAATACATGCAGGACAAGTACCCTCACTTGTTTGAGGACTCATGTACTACTCTTTTTTTAGTTTAGCTTGCTCTTTCTTATTTGATCATTTAGAGATGAACTTTGGTCAAATTGATATCGATTGTAATGACCTTTCCAGCCGTTATGGGTAAGCCGATCGTAAAAGAAATTGAGTGAGAAAACTTTTGGGTAGTGAGTTGAAAATTTTAGGCTAGTGCAGGCTTGGGCAAAATCTGAGCGAGATGAAGTCTTTGGCAATCCCGGAAAGGATTGGGTAGAACTCCTATGAAAAGTTGGTTTTCCTTTTAGCTAAGATGTTAAGGAATCTGTAGGAATTTTAGTATAAAATTTGGAGTGAAGGGGTTGGGTTGGATGGTCAAGGTTTGAAGGTGTTTCACAAAATAGGTAATTTTGGGAGGCTTTCTGAGCTTCTACCTCGTGCACACCACTATAGAGGGTGACACACTGCTACAAAAGCCAAATTAATTCCCACTATAGCGGGTAGTTCTGCTACAATGATGTCGCTATAGCAGGAATAGGCCACTATGGTGCGGTAAGTCACTGTAAATGCAGAAAATTCTCCAAAACTACTCATTCTTATGCAAGAACATTTTGGGAAATGCAAAGGCGATCTGGGATGAATTTGATCAATTTTCTAATAGGATCCTTCATAAAGGTAAGTACATTTCTCCCCTAACTTGGTATTTTGATTCTTAGTCCTTAGAATCGGCATTTGGGACTCTAGGGGAGGGTGTGGCGTGACTTCGAGTGGAAAACCTGACATTGTATAGATTGTTGAATGTAGAATCCCTTAAACTTGGTTATAAAACATTTATTCATGATTTTTGGTCGTAATTCACTAATGTTGTTATTGTTGTTGTTGTTATTGTTTATAAAATTATTATTATTATTATTCTTATTCTTATTCTTATTGTTGTTGTTATTATTATTATTATAATAATAATAATAATAATAATAATTATTATTATTGTTATTATTATTATTCTTACAATTATTATTATTATTCTTACTCTTGTTGTTGTCATTATTATCATTATTATTATTATCATTATTAGTATTATTATCATTATCATTATTATGATTATTATGATTATTATGATCATTATCATGATTATCATTATTATTATTATGATTATTATGATTATTATGATTATTATCATTATTATCATTATTATTATTATGATTATTATGATTATTATGATTATTATGATTATTATCATTATTATCATCATTATCATCATTATCATCATTATTATTATTATTATTATTATTATTATTTTTTTTTAATTATTATTATTATTATTATTATTGTTATTATTATTAATTATCATTATTATTATTATTATTATTATTATTTTTTAATTATTATTATTATTACTATTATTGTTATTATTATTAATTATCATTATTATTATTATTATTATTATTATTATTATTATTATAATTATCATCATTATTAATTATTATTATTATTATTATTATATTAATTATTATTATTATTATTATATTATTATTATTATTATTATTATTATTATTATATTATTATTATTATATTATCTATTATTAATTATTATTATTATGATTATTATTATATTATATGATATTATTATTATTATTATGATTATTATTATATCATTATTATCATTATTATGATTATAATCATTAATATATTATTTATTATTACGATTATCATTAAGGAAAATTACTAAATTACACAGCTTTAAGTAAACTATTTTCCATATTTTCCTATATCTTTTAAAAATCTCTAAAATCCCTTATTTTAATAATGTATCCGTATTAATGTATTAATGTATCCTTGAGTTAATTTTAAGGGATTATTGTAATTAGAAAAAAAGTAGGGATAGATAGTAATTTCATCTTTACACTATGTGATTTGTGTAACTTATACTTATTAAAAAAAATTAATTAAATACTTGGAAAAAAAGAGAGATAAAACTTAACCAAAATGATAAATTGAGTGGAAAATCACTATATTAATAAAATCACTAAATCAATATAAAACAAATTTCGTTTATCTTTACGAGAATTTAATTAAATTAAACCAAAGTTAAAGTTAGAATTAAATAACAATTAAACAAAGTAAGAAATAAATATCTAAATTTAATGAGTGTCCAAAGTAGATTATTTTGTGCCCAAAGTCAGGTTCTTTTCGGCTGGACTGATTTTTGGGCCTTTTTACTACTACGTTTTAGGCTTTTAGCCCATTTCTCTCTTGTATAAAGTGTATACAATCTGTGTATACCAGTGAATATCAGCCATCTCCCTGCATTTTTGTTTGTATTTGCTCTGTATTTCAGCTTTCCTTTCACTCGAACACCTATGGAGCTGACTCAAAGGAATTCAACTCGATAAAATACAAGGAATGAGTCAAAAGTGGACTTGGATTGATGTCACATGTATCAAAATAAAGGAAAAGGAATTAATGAGGGGTTTGAATAATTCACATATGCAATTATGTCTTCAACTAGAAATAATCGTGATATAGCTCATTCAAGATACCTACAAATTACTACAAGCATCATTGCATCAAAAGAAAATATATAAGCATCTAAAGTATCACTAATGCTCACCACATGATTCACATACTCCTTCCAATAATTTCATCTTGACAAATTTACACACATCTCATGCTTAGTCATATGGAGAATTGAAACAAAAGGAAATCACTCATGCCATTAATTATAATCCAATACAAGACAAGAAAAGCGCATACGATTATTTAAACAAAAATAAGCATGTTCCAGGAAAGAAGAAGTGTATCAAACACTTAAGAATAAGTTGATGAAAATTTTAACAAAAATGCAGGCCATATATTTCAAGAGATTAACTACTTTAGCTAAGCTGATCTTTGAATAGATTTTACCTCACCAAGAGCAGTGAATATACCAAAGCATGTAATTAGAAGAGAGGATCAGGACAACTCTTATTCTTAAAGAGCCAATAGTTAACTAGAGAGGAATTAACCCCAACATTCATGTCCATGTAAAGAGATCTCACACCCATGTTCAGCTGAATCAAACAGAAATTCAAGAGCAAACCATATCACTCAAAGACATGTATCACTATTCATTATGAAGACACAAAGAGCAGAATATTGTTATACATTAATCAAACTATTCTGAAACCTAAACAACTAACCCCAAAAGACATGCTAAACATGAAAATTAAACCTAAACGGTCATGTCGAGAAGTTAAAACTGAAATGGTCATGAAAGGAAAACTTAAACATCCCATGAACTTGTCACGATCCAAAGTATTCCCTAGGTGTAACATGGGATATAGAACACCGAAAGGACTCTATGCAAGCCACATAGCATACATCATACAAGATAATAGAAATAAAGAGAGTTCAAAAGAGCATTTTCATACCATAAAAGAGTTTGACAAAGCAAAAGTCTAACATAGTCTCAACAAGTCATCAAATACATCAAATAAGTAGTTGGGACGTAACCCATGCACCACGTACAATGTTTGAAAACTGAAACAAAGAAAAGCTATAAAAGTGTCTTGGTCCTCGGAGCATGAGGACTCACCAATCTTTGAATCAACAAGGGAGATAAATTAGCCACAAGTATACGAGGTAGGACCGTGGAACCCTACATTTGTGAAACAATGTAAGCATAAGTATCCATTAGTACATAGAATGTACTAAGTATGATAGCAATGCATATGCGATATGAAATCATGCTAAAAGAACTTTACATGACCTGCAATGACCAATCTAAGGTATAAGATAAGATGTTTAGAAAACAAAAGTCCTAATCATGGTCAATGCAAGCTTAACATATTTGACACACTTAGTGAGATACTCGGAAGTAACATAGTTCATTATTGTGGGATGTTTACCATTAACCAACATACACCATGTGATCTAAAACATGGAATCCAGCATCTATCCCACACCGAAAAGAGATGTCCTACTTGCCAAGGTAAGGACCATAAACTTCTAACTTACATGGATCCACTAGCTAAGACATTCTATGGGGGAACACAGTTAAGGACAAGGAGATTACTATTAGAGACTCGGCCTCTATTAACAAGAGAGCCTCCATCTCACTATCCTCTCGGTGCAAAGTAAAATCTCACGGAATAGTCATCAATCATATTTATTTCATCATCCATGGAAAGGCACAATTAAGCTACCAATCCAAGCTAAAGTCATTTAGAATAGCTCGTAAATCTTGATTCAACTTAGGTGAGAAAACCTTTCAACTTTACGAATCCTTATGAGAGAAACCTTTCACAATTTCATTAATACTTTCATATAAAAGCATCCTCAAGTCATATACATCAATTTCTTAAAAGCATGCATATCTTTATGAATTCATAGTTCATAGTTAATAAGCTTCATCATGTATTCATAGTAAAAATCATGGATCATGCATGAGTTCACATGAATTCAACTCAAAAACATATAATTATTTCAATTCATTCAATAGAAGATAGACAATAACCAAATGAATCATAATTAAGAAAAACCCATGGAAATTGAATAAAACTATAACTTTGAATTGAGAATTGAACTTGTAGAATTGGGATCTTTGGAGACCCGATGGAGGAAAGGACTCCATTGGTGAATACTAACATATCTTGATGATCAAAGCCCAAAAGATATGGTGAATTAGAGACCTTGAAGTAAATCCTCAGCTTCTTCTTACTTTGCTTGAGAGAGAAATTTGGGGAAGAACTTGGAGGGAATTTGGAATTTAGGAGAATGATTTTAGAATGGGTAGTTTTAGGACATAAAATACTTATATAAGGCTTAGGTATCAGACACATAGGGGAAAGACCCAAAAATCCCTTAAAAATAACTGTCTGGCTGGTCTACGGGTATGACCTACGGCCCGTAGAACTTTCTACGAGCTATATACCCCAACCGTAGAACTTAACTTTGACCCTAAGATTTCACTAAGTCTGGGACCTTTCTACAAGACCTAACTACCACCTGTAAAATGTTTGATGGATCGTCAACCATAGAATGAGATACTGAAACTTAATTTTCCCAAAAATTCAACCCACTTTCTATGGATGCCTTCTATGGTCCGTAGAAGTTAGAACACAAACAGTGGCTAAAATGTTATCTTTTCCTTTTCCAATATCTCCCCCTTGGGAACATTCGTCCTCAAATGGGACTCAAGCTAGCATAAAAAGAGTAGGGGAAAGAGATCTAACAACCCAACATGAATGCAATCACATAAATGCACATAACCAAGGAGGAAAATTGATCCATGCTAAAACATACTAAAAGCATCATTACATAAAACATACATGCATGCATATGGAAATATGAGAATGATTATGACACATGAATCCGCAAGAATGAACCACGAGGAACTAAATACCTCAAGCTAGAGTAGGATCAGAGGAAAAAAGATGAGGATATTGGGACATCATATCAGTCTCGGCCTCTCAAGTAGAACCCTTAACCATTTGATATCTCCACAATACCTTTATGGATGCAACCTCTTTGTTGCTCAACTTTCGAACTTGTCGGTCTAAAATCTCAACCGGAACCTCTTCATAAGAAAGGCTTTCCTTTATACCAAGACTCTCCAATGGTATAATAAATGTTGGATCTCCGATACACTTCTTTAATAAGGACACATGGAATACCGGATGCACCGATGATAAATCAAAGGGCAAGTTTAATTCATAAGCCACATTGCCTATCCGTCTAAACACTTGATAAGGAAAAACTTAACGGGGACTAAGCTTCCCTTTCTTACCAAACATCATGACACCCTTCATAGGTGAAATCTTCAAGTAAACTCAATCATCAACATCAAACTCAAGATCCCTTCTTTTAACATCGGCATAGGACTTTTGCGACTTTGAGCTGTTTTCAACCTTTCTCTAATGAGTCGACTTTTTCCATAGCCTCATGGACCAATTCGTGCGCTATCAAAACAACCTCATCAATTTCAAACCAACCCATAAGAGATCTACACCTCCTACCGTGAAAGGCCTCAAATTGGAGTCATACCAATACTTGAATGATAACTATTAATATGCACAAACTCAATCAAAGGCAAATGATCATCCCAATTTCCCTTGACGTTAATCGCACAAGATCTAAACATTTCTTCCAAAGTTTGGATAGTACGCTCCGTTTGCCTATCGATTTGAGGATGAAAGGCCATACTAAGCTTGACACGGGTAACAAGACTTTTTTGGAAAGACTTCCAAAATTAAGAAGTAAATTGGGTACCACGATCGGAGATAATAGATAGGGGCAACCCATGCAACCTAACCATTTCCTTTAGATACAACTTATCATAATCTTACGTCGAATAAAAAACATTGATGGGAATGAAATGAGATGACTTCGTCATATGATCTACAATAACCCAAATCGAGTCATGTTGCCGCCAGGTGCGGGGTAAACCAACAAGAAAGTCCTTATTCAAATCTTCGCACTTTCAAGTATGAATACTAATATCTTGGGACAAACCTCTCGGCTTTTCATGCTCAACTTTCACTTGTTGGAAGTTAGGACACTTAGCCACAAATTCCGTAATATGATTCTTCATCCCATTCCACCAATACAGCTCCCGCAAGTCACACTATATCTTGGTGGCTCCCAGGTGAATGGAATATCGAGAGCTATAGGCTTTCGATAACATTTGCTCCCTCAAATCATCAATATTGGAAACACACAACCGACCTTGATATCAAAGCACACCATCTCTCCCTCGAGAGAAAGTCTCAACGGACTTTTTAAGCACCGCTTCCTTCAACTCAGCCAAAATTAGATCAACACTTTGCTTGGCTTTCACATACGACACAAAAGATGATGCCGACCCATTTTGAACAACACCATCCTCATCGGAATCTACCAAACGAACACCTGGCCGAGCTAGTCTATGAACATCACGAACCAATTTTTTCCCATCACATTCAACATGTGCCACACTACTCATTGACAACCGACTTAAGGCATCGGCCTCCACATTGGCATTGCCAAGGTAATAAAGGACACTCATGTCATAGTCCTTCAAAAGTTCTATCCATCTACGTTGATGAATATTTAGATCCTTTTGCTTGAATATGTACTGAAAACTTTTGTGGTCAGTAAGGACATCAACATGGACACCATACAAATAATGCCTCCAAATTTTTAAGGCAAATACAACTGCCGCCAATTCCAAATCATGGGTGGGATAGTTCTTTTCGAGAATCTTAAGTTGCCTTGAGGGATAAGCAATAACTTTTCCATTTTGCATAAGAACACACCATAATCCAATCCTTGAGGCATCACAATAAACATCAAACCCATCAGAGCCTTTTGGTAAACTCAACACCGGAGCGAAGGTAAGCCTATCTTTCAATTCTTGAAAACTCTTTCACATGCTTCCGACCATAAGAACTTAACCTTCGTTTGGGCCAATGCAGTCAACGGAGAGGCAATAGAGGAGAAACTCTCCAAAAACCTTCTATAATACCCGGCTAAGCCCAAGAAACTTCGAATATTTGAAGGGGATAGAGGTCTAGGCCGATTCTTAACCACTTCCATCTTCTTAGGATCAACCTCAATTCCCTTGCCGAAAATAATGTGACCAAGGAAAGCCACAGATCTCAGCCAAAACTCGCTTTACTAAACTTATCAAATAATTTTTGGTCCTTGAGGACTTGCAACACAATTCTCAAATGATCGGCATGCTCATCCTAACTCCTTGAGTAAATCAAAATGTCATCGATAAACACAATCACAATATATTAAGATATTGTCTAAATACTTTATTCATCAAGTCCATGAATGCAAATGGAGCATTAGTTAAACCAAACAACATTATCAAGAATTCATAATGACCATACCAAGTTCAAAAAGTCATCTTCAGAATGTCAGCTTCTCTCACCCTCAATTGGTGATATCCCGACCGGAGGTCAATTTTAGAGAAGTAACTCACTCCTTTGAGTTGATCAAATAAATCATCAATCCTTGGAAGATGATACTTATTCTTAATGATAACCTTGTTCAATTGCCGGTAATCAATATACATGTAAAGTGAACCATCCTTCTTACGAACAAATAAAACTGGAGCACCCTATGGAGAGATACTTGGTTGGATGAAACCCTTACCCAAAAAATCATTCAATTGCTCCTTTAATTCCTTAAAATTTGCCGGACCCATAGAGTAAGGAGGAATAGAGATAAATTGCATATCTGGAAGAAGGTCAATATCGAAGTCTATTTTCCTTTCCCTAGGAAGACTAAATAGATCATTGGGAAACACTTTCAAAAACTCATTTACCACAAGGACCGATTCAAGAAAGGGGGTTTCGAAATTCGTATCCCTAAGCCGAACGAGATGATATATGCAACCCTTAGAGATCATTTTCCTAGCTTTTAGACAAGAAATAAATTGACCCTTAGGCATAGAATTTTCCCATTTCCACTCTAGGACAGACTCATTTGGAAACTGAAACTTAACCACTCGAGTTTTACAATCAAGAGAAGCATAACAAGAATGGAGCCAATCCATACCAAGAATAACATCGAAATCTAACATATCAAGCTCTAAAGTATCAACATGAGTGACTCTACGGGATAAGTAGACGGGACACTTTCTATAGACTCTCTTAGCCACAATAAATTCACCAATAGGAGTAGAGACAGAAAAATGTTCTAACAACACATCCGGAGAAACATCAAATCTCATAGCCACATAAGGCATCACAAAAGACAAAGTAGCATCGGGATCAAACAAAGCATAAACATCAAGATGAAAGACTTTCCACATACCGGTAACAACATGGGAGAACCTTCTTGATCAGGTTGAGTTTAAAGTGCATAGAATCGGTTTTGCTTTGGAGCACTCGAACCCGAACCATTATGCGGAGCTTGCCTACCATCTCTCCCTTTAGTAGCAAGTGATGGACAATCCCTCATCTTGTGTCCACTCTTACCACAACTAAATCAACCATCTGTACCAGCTATGCATTTTCCATCATGCTTTCTTCCACACCTAGCACAAGTAGACAAAAAAGGTCCATCATCATTTTCTCCTTGAGGCTTAGGGTTAGACGCCCTATCTTTGTTGAACTTTGGTGCCGGAGCATTAGAGGAATCTTGGGTTAGACACCCTATCTTTGTTGAACTTTGGTGCCGGAGCATTAGAGGAATCTTGACTGGAAAACCTTTGTCAGAATCTAAAATGATCATGTCTTCGACCTTGAATGTGAAAAGTCACCATCATCAGTCTTTGCCCTCTTGGACTCCCTAGACCTTTTTTGAAGCTTCTCCTCTTCAATTTGGTGGGCATGTGTCATCAAATGGAAAATATCCATTTCCTTAATGAGCATGGTAGTACGACATTCCTTAACCACCATTTCGGACACACCCGAAACAAACTTACTCATCCTTGACATAGAATCGACAATTATGGTAGAGGCATATTTGGACAATTGTGTGAATTTCAAAGAATACTCCTTCACACTCATATTTCTTGAAAAGGTTTAATGAATTCAAGTACTTTTGTCTCCCTCATCTCAAGGAGAAAGAACCTGATAAGGATAAAAAAGAGCAATTGAAGGAAAAAGAAAACATATGTGGAATTATCGAAATCTAATCAAATTTATGAGTAACAAAGGACTCTATACCTCCACCTCTCAATCGAATCCGATCAAACAACAATAACCCAAACTCAATCAAAAATGAGAAAACCAAATTGAATCCACAAAGAGGGTAACTCGATGATCAATTAAGCTTGAAGAAGTTAACTATATATCAATTATAAGAGTTAACCACTAATTACTCTCTAATTCCTTAAGGGAATTAAACTAACACTAAATTTTCAATTACAATTTGAGAGCATTCAATTTCAACATTCAACATACTCTAAGTCTTCAAAAATTAAAAAGACTAATATTTATACTAAGGAAATAAAGAAGACAGTTCTTTGATAATTTTACCCTTAATGAGATAAGGGCCTTGTTTGGTTGTCTTCTTTTATGAATTCTTGAATTCATTAGATGACCATTTGCACACATGGCCACTTTCTTCTTTCTCTTTACTTTGATGGACCTTTAACACATTATATGTGTAACACCCTAAGCTTCCAAGGGATTTTAAAATGCAGAACTCACCTGAAGACAGTGACCTACGGAGGCCACCTACGGGCCGTAGATGGATTGACGGGCCATAGGTGGGAACCGTCAATGGCACTGTGAAATTTTAGGATTTCCAAGTTTCTGAACCTTGACCTACGGAACAGCAGGACGGTTCGTAGTTCAGTTGACGGGCCGTAGATGGGTTCCGTAGATGCCTTCCAGACTTAGCCAAATTTTCAGCCCAAAAAAACTTTCTGAATCAATTGACGGAAGAACAGGACGGTCCGTCAATTGATGTACGGACCGTAGATCCTGTCCGTCGATTGGCCCCGATAGTTTTTAATTAAGGGCTTTTTGGTCTTTTTCCTAATTGATTACCTATTAAGCTAAGTCGGTTATACCCTTAATATTAGACCTACAAATACTTTCTAAGCCTAATTTCTTTCATTCTAATTCATTCCAAAACTCTCCTCTCTCAAATATTTCTCTCTCTAAAAAGAAACTCTCTCAACTCTCAAGGAAGAAGAAGGAGCTTGAATCTTCCATTGAAGACCTTCAATCTTCTCCAATTTCTTGTGGATTGCTTTGAGGTATGATAGTGTTCACCATTAGGAGTCTTTTCCTCCAATGGGCCCTTCCTCTTCTTCATGATTTTCAAAGGTTTACTCTAACCCAATTGAATTAGGGTTTGTGATCAATCATTGTGGGTTCTTCAATTATGATGCCAATTATTGATTTTATGATTCCTAGTGCACGATCTAGCGTGGCAAAGTAACTTAGTGCACGAATTAGCGTGAATCACATGATTTGATGTAAAGATTGCATGAACCCCCATGATCCCAAGCTAATTCTCCCCCAATTTGATAATCTATGCTTTGATTGTTGTGTTGAGTTATGATTTGATGAAGTTTATGAATTCTCTATGAAATCAAGCATGAATTATGAATGAATTGAGGATAATCTTATGAATTTAGCATGATCAAGTCAAAAGCATGATTTTCCTCTATTATGTGAGTTCCTTCAAGTATGGGTAAATTGTCTTAAATATGGCTTTCTAAGCATGAACTTGCATTGAATTGCATGTTATGAGTTGAACTTGCATGAACCCATATGAAATCTATGAACTATGAAATATGAGTATGATGAATTAAGGGTGCTTTGAGAGTAAAGTGCCAAAGTTATGATATGATGATGCTATGGTCGAGTAGTGAAAGGTTTTCTCACGTAATTCTCCCATTATGATAAAAGAAGAACAAAGAGGCGATTACCCATGTTCTTAAGGAGCTATTCTAATGATGTAAGCTTGGAAAAGGTCCATGAAAGATGAATATCTATAAGCATGATTTTAGCTTGAATTGGTAACCCTAGTTGTACCTTTTCATGGTTGATGATATAAATATGTTAATGACTAATCCGCGGGAATTATGCTTAGCACCGAGTGGATATTGAGATGGAAACCCTCCCGTTAGTAGAGGTCGGGTCTTCTAGTGAAAGCTCTCCCGTTAGTAGAGGCCGGGTTTTCAAGATGGAACTCTCCCGTTAGTTGAGGCCGAGTATCCTAAAGCAATCTCTATCCCATAAACTATGTTGCCACCATATGATGTTGTCTTTAAGTAGACATTAGCTAGTGGATCCACATAAGCTAAGAAGTTCATGGTCTTACCTTGGCAAGTAGGACACCCCTTTTCGGTGTGGGGTAGACATCGGATTCCGTGTTGATAGCTCACATGGTCTTACATGTCGGTTAATGCTTTTCCCCAAAAGTTAATGAACAATTGTTCTCATGATGAAGTAAAGAAAAGAAGGAAAGATGATTTAGCTTGCTTTGGCCTTGATATATGCTTTATGTTTCATGTTTCTCATGTTTATCATGTTTTTAGCTTGGCCATTACATGTCATGATTATGTCTCTATCTCTAGCATGATTTATGTGTTTATATGCATTGCTATCATATTTAGTACTTAATTGTGCTAACGCATACTTTTGCCTGCATCAACTTCCTTGGTGTAGGACGTGGCAGTTCTCCTACTCGTGGCTAGAGCTTTGACTTAGAGTTGAGAAGAAGACTTGGTGAGTCCTCATCCACCAGAGGACATAGCCTTGTCGGATTTTACTTTGATGTCTTTCCTTATGTCGGATATTGTATTGGGCTGCGTCCCTATCACTTTTACTCGTATTCTATGATATTAGAAGGCTTTGAGTCATGAGTTGTAGACTTCCGCTGATTTGAGTCCAGTTTTGATATGAAATGCTCTTTTGAACTCTTATTTCTCTATATCTTGTATGTTATGTATGCTAAGGGCTTGTATGTGGCCTCTCGGGGTCTTGTACGCCGTGTTACATCTAGGGGCTACCCTGGGTCGTGA